>JAJOZX010004501.1:67500-235000 GCA_023014485.1 Bathynomus jamesi
TATATTATATATATATATATATATATTATTATATTATATATATAAGATCTACTAAGTCCTTTTTAAACCGGTCCAAGATGGTTCAATCTCGTAAAATTCCAACCTGAAAATGTTTTTTCAAATAATAAAGTTTATTTTTATTTATTTTTTATTATTATATATATATATATATATATATATATATTATTATATATATATGTTGTTTTGGGGGGGATATAATACAAAAATTAAGTCGTTGAAACGAATGAACATTTTTTTCCATCTATCTATCAAGAGAACAACATACATACTTTTAGAAGTAATAAATAATAATAATAATCTATATTATAATAAGAGAGCTGTCCGTCTGTCCGTCTGTCCGTCTGTCCGTCTGTCCGTCACACTTTCAGAAATTGTGAGAAAAAATTGTGAGAAAAAAATTCAGAAATTGTATTACAGGCGGAAATGTGAAGCTCAAGATTTTCATGACTGTGTTCTTTTCTGTAGTTTAGCAATGGGGGAAGGGTGGGGGTGGGGGTAATGGTGGATGGGTGGCGTAATAGGGAGGGGTGGGGGTAATGGGGGAGGGGGTTAGCCCCCAAGTTGTATGAATGGGGGTGAGGAGGTTTTGGGAGATACCAGATTCAGAAATGTTGACACAATGTGAAGCTCAAAATTTTCACGGCTGGGTTCTTTTTTTGTAGTTTAGCCTGTCTAACCGTCAGCGAAGCGGCGGGAACTGTACTAGTAATAATAATAATAATAATGATGGTGATAAAACTCAATGATACTTACAGTAACGAGGAGGGAGAACTTCATTTAATAATTTCACTATAAAAGAATTAAAACACTTTATTAATAATTTCACTCATTGCTCAATTCAAAGGCAATTAACTTCATTCCAGTCCCATGCTTCATATAATTTCCATTAGCCTTCATTTATTTTGTACAAAAACTTCAAAACCATTTCACAGCCCAAAGAATTTCATTTATTAATTTCACTACCAAAAGAATGAAAAAAATTAATACTATAAACACCCAGGAATGTCTGTCACGCTCGAAAAGAGAAGAAGATTCTTGATATATATGGGCGATATTTGTATTTTAATGCATTAGAAAAAGGCGTAATGAATTCTACTTTTAATTATAATTTTAAAAAGTGTAAAAAATATTTGCTTTTGCGTTCAGCTTTGAGCCGAAATTTATTCTGCGGCTAAGTTCAACAATTTACCAAATGAGTTCTTTTTATGCACTTTCATACTGATGCTGCAACCATTACAGACTAAACCCCTCCCCATCACCCCCACCCTCCCCCATTACCCCAACCACCTCCCCATTACCACACCCCTCTCCAATTACCCCCACCCCTCCCCATTACCCCACCCCTCCCCCATTACTAAGGTCAACTGAATGCCCCCAAAATTTAATCTGCGGCTAAGTTCAAAAATTTACCAAATGAGTTCTTTTTATGCACTTTCATACTGGTGCTGCAACCATTACAGACTAAATATTTTTACGGCTCCCCAATTAATGAGGCCAAAGGCCCCAGCACCACGGGCATAGCTAAATGGGCCCGTAGGGCCCACTTTAGCTAGTTTATTAATAATTTCACTCACTGCTTAATTCAAAAATAATTAATTCCACTTTCAATTCCTTGCTTAAGATTTCCATTACGCACAATTATATAACGTACTTATTTCAACGCATCCCGATTCTAAATGAAAGTTTATTTGAAATATAGAGATGTCGTAAAACTGGAAGACGAATTTTAAAAATTGTGGGAGGGAATCGTATCGCATTAGCTGCTTCAATAATTTATGCCCCAGCGAGGAATTACGGCATTTGGAAGAGTGAAGTCCATGGTGTAGTGGTTATCGCGTCTGACCGGCAATCGGAAGATCCCGGGTTCGATTCCCAGGTGGTACTTCATTTTTTCATTTGTTGTTTTCTCTTTCTCGTCTTGCGCGGAATATCTCCTATACAAGCGTCGTTCTTTACGTTATTTATACTGCGTGTTCTTTGCAGTTGAATGTATATAATGTTACGGCATGCGGGAGGTGCCCCCTTGGGGCATTGGTTTCTGCGAGTATGTAGAGGAATTACGGCATTTGGAAGAGTGAAGTCCATGGTGTAGTGGTTATCGCGTCTGACCGGCAATCGGAAGATCCCGGGTTCGATTCCCAGGTGGTACTTCATTTTTTCATTTGTTGTTTTCTCTTTCTCGTCTTGCGCGGAATATCTCCTATACAAGCGTCGTTCTTTACGTTATTTATACTGCGTGTTCTTTGCAGTTGAATGTATATAATGTTACGGCATGCGGAGGTGCCCCCTTGGGGCATTGGTTTCTGCGAGTATGTAGAGGAATTACGGCATTTGGAAGAGTGAAGTCCATGGTGTAGTGGTTATCGCGTCTGACCGGCAATCGGAAGATCCCGGGTTCGATTCCCAGGTGGTACTTCATTTTTTCATTTGTTGTTTTCTCTTTCTCGTCTTGCGCGGAATATCTCCTATACAAGCGTCGTTCTTTACGTTATTTATACTGCGTGTTCTTTGCAGTTGAATGTATATATATATATATATATATATATATTGGAACATAATTTAACCTAATTGTGCATGAATTACCGACGAACCTAAGGTGTTGTAAAGATTTATGGCATGTATCAGATGTCACCATTCGTGGAGAGGCGTGAAACGTTTTGTTATTTTGATCTTGTATTCGGGAGAGAGAGAGAGAGAGAGAGAGAGAGAGTGAGAGAGTTGAGGTTGGAATGTGAGGTATAATTTAAATGCGTATCTTATCTCGAATCTTGGAAGTCAGAGATTTGCTAATAAAACCAGGATTTATCTTGGAACAAAATCTATAACAATTTTCTATAAGTACAATCCAAGCTTAGTATTCAAAACTTTAAAATCTATTAAGAAAGGTGGATTCCTTCATTTTGTCTGACCCATCATAGCATAACAATCATTCCTTATTTACCATTTTTCTTTGCGCCTAATACATTTTAATGTATTAAAGTGCTCAAACGTTCAATGAGTGCTGGATCCTCTCAAATGCGGTGCTAGCTCGTTCGGAGGAAAGGAATGAGTGAATGGTAACGCATTTTTAGGTAATAAAAAATGTGTGTATATATATATATTAATATATATATATATATATATATATATATATATATATCAGCAAATTACAGATGAAAAAGATCGTAATATTGGACTTAAGTCAGACGGAGAGTGAACTTTTTCCGGAAATTTACATATATAGGATAGCCTTTGCTTCCCGTACGAATTGTTCGAACCATTACATTCCACCTTAGACCCACTTTTAAACGGGGAAGTGCTTACACGAATTTTTAGATGAACTTTTTTCCATAAATTTACATATATAGGCTCGCCTTTGCTTTCCGTACGAATTGTTCATTCTGGTGAAGCTTACACTCCCCCTTAGAGTTTAAGACGGATCATTAGGTCACCCTGGCTATCAACCGCGGAAGGACGTTACAAAGATAAATATAACTGTATATATATACACATATATATACTGTATATATATATATATATATATATATATATATATGAGAAAAGTTCAATTTTTTTTTGCTGATGATGCCTGGGGGGCACTGGCTGATGATGCCCGGAGGCACTGGCTGATTAGGGGTCCTATATGACAACGGCCGCTCGGCTGAAGTCTTAATATGCGCTTGGCTACTGCCAGGCGAACACCTCTCTTAGGTTAGGTATACCCCTTTGGGGGTTCATTGCAGCTTGGGGGATAACTCCGCCTCCAAGTTGCATAACCCCCAGCGGGGTTCATTGCAGCTTGGGGGATAACTCCGCCTCCAAGTTGCATAACCCCTTGTTGCTCTTGCAACCCCCTTTTTGGGGGTGCCTTGCAACAAAGTGGGTTGGCACTATGGTGTGCCTTGCAACAAGGGGGTGGGGCGGAAAAGGGGGTTGCAACAAAGGGGTGGGGGTTGGCACTCTTGCAACATTTGCCATTGCATTGCACTCTAACATTTTTCCCCCATACTACTGAGCTGACCCCGTTAGATTTCTTTTTATGGAGCCTTATGAAAGAGATGGTCTACAACAGTGGTGCACAAACTTTTTTGATGTGAGGGCCAAGCGAAGAAAATAATTAAATGTATTAGCCTACTTACTTTCCATCTAAGTCATAAATTGGGTCACTTTTATATTCTAACTTTTTCATTGAATTGAAAAGACCCGTGGGGGACACATTTGGCCCGCGGGCCAAAGTACGAACGAGAGAGGAACTCTTACGTCAGATTATGGATGCCGCTGCTTACATACGAGAACACCCCGAAATGATTCAATGGCAATGGACTCTTGTTTGGAACGAACAAGGCTGTGCACTGAAAACCAAGGCGGACATTTTGAACATTTATAAGGTTGGAAATAGCACCAATGTTGTATTAACTTTTTTACTCGATATCACCCCTTAAATCACCCCTCAAAGTATGGCAGACCGGTTATGAAACACCCTGTATATGGGATGAATTTCATAACTAAACTCGTGAAATGAATACTGTACTCGTAATGATGCGTCTCCACAAGGAAAAAATGAAAGCGATTCCAAGCTCTTTCATGTATTCAACAGTACACCTTGCCAGGGAATGAAAGGAAAAAGGAAAAATCCAAAAATATATATGTGTATAGTGTGAAGAAAATAGTTAGGAGGAATTAGCAAAAAATTGACAAGTAAGATTTTAAAGGCAAAATATATTTTAATAAAATGGCGTCCATTTTATACGTTCCCGAACTGGCGAACTCTTATTGAAATTATTTATAAAGTATGCATACATACCTACATTATATATATATATATAAAACCACGAAGGAAAGGAAAGAGAGTGGTTCTTTCCTTCGTGGTTTTATTGATCATAAATATTTTTCACGTGTTACTTTCGTGAAATAATTTTCATATATATATATATGATACACACAGACCGTGCATGGAACAAGGAACTCTTCTGGGATGCTAGCCCGACGTGGGCAACGGGTCACTCGCAAAGAGGTCCCATAAATATAGCTTCCCTCACCAGCTATCTGCAAAGCAGAGAAGGATCCAGCTTTGGGACATGGATCTAGGGTTTAAAGCAGCCTAGCCCTGCTACATTTAGAACCTCAATATAAGCAAAAGACTCGCTGCCTTCACGTCAGATTGAATACATCAAAGAAAAAGGGGTAACTTATATTTTTAGCCAAAAACCAAAACTTAAACCTCAACTGGCAGAATTGAGCGTCCACTTTTCAAGGCACATAACATGTTATGTGCCTTGAAAAGTGGACGCTTAATTCTAGGTTTAAGTTTTGGTTTTTGGCTAAAAATATAATAGTTACCCCTTTTTCTTTGATGTATTCAATCTGACGTGAAGGCAGCGAGTGTTTTGCTTATATTGAGGTTCTAAATGTAGCAGGGCTAGGCTGCTTTAAACCCTAGATCCATGTCCCAAAGCTGGATCCTGTCTGCTTTGCAGATAGCTGGTGAGGGAAGCTATATTTATGGGACCTCTTTGCGAGTGACCCGTTGCCCACGTCTGGCTAGCATCATGAAAAAGAAAAACTATGGTATTTGTCATTTATCATTACTTATTCGGACTATAGTGGATTTAATTATGCCAGAAGAGTTCCTTGTTCCATGCACGGTCTGTGTGTATCATAAAAAACTCAGGGGACCATTCTGAGTTCATTCCCATATATATATATATATATATATATGTGTGTGTGTGTGTATATATGATGAATAAAACCACGAAGGAAAGGAAACAAAGAATGGTGCTCAAGCGCTTTCGTCTAATGACATCCTCAGGAACACTGAAGTACATAAAGGGTTACAGCCTATATATAGGTTACATATAGGTTATATATAGGTATGTCCTTTTTTATTGTTAAAAAACCTTCGGCTTTACAAATTTGTTACAGTCTCGCTTGTTTTGAAAAACAATGTAATCTCCCTCAGTATTTGTTTAACATAGTTAAAGGCCTTGTTTATAGTGCGGCAAATAGTAGTTACGAAGATAACTTTCCTAAACGTTTCCGCAATAGCCTCTCACAATTAAAAAAAAATGGGGAGCTCCATATTACTAAAGCAGACAAGGCTAACACCATAGTTATTATGGACAAAGTGGACTACATCCGAAAGATGAACGAGCTTCTCCAGGACCCCGCCACATACAGCAAACTTAGGAAGAACTCGCAGGATGACGTCATCAAATCATTTAATAGTGGCTTGAAACGCATTCTCAAAGATTACAAGGACTTAATTCCGCTTTTCATGTCCACTTCACCTTCTCTGCCCTACCTTTACGGTCTTATTAAAACCCACAAACCTGGCAACCCTATGCGCCCTATTATTAGCTCGGTGGGCTCTATTACTTATAAACTCTCCAAATGGCTTGTCAAAGTCCTGTCCCCCATTCTCGGAACTATCTCTGATTCACATGTAAAAAATTCCATGGATCTTACTGAAAAATTGAATAATGCACGTACTGAAACCAACGATAGATTGATCAGTTTTGACATTTGTTCATTGTTTACAAAAGTGCCGATTGACGATATGCTTGACTTTCTCTCCCAAGAATTACATAAGTATGACCTGCCACTACCTTCACACATTGTTTTGGAACTTATTAAGCTTTGCATCAAAGACTGTAAATTCACTTTGAATAACGAGTATTATCAACAAGTTTTTGGGATGGCCATGGGCAACCCCTCGTCGCCCCTCCTCTCCAATATTTATATGGAGTTTTTCGAAATTACTTACATTCCGAGAATCCTGGGGGTTGGCATCTCTTGGTTGCGGTACGTCGACGATATTTTGTGTATCTGGCCCATGAATCGTGACCTGGATAACTTCCTCCTTCAGTTAAATGATCAAGTCCCCTCCATTAAGTTTACTTTAGAAGTGGAACAAAACAACTCAATCCCATTTTTGGATGTGCGTGTACATAGGGAAAGCCCAGGTTTTAAGTTTAGTATCTATCGGAAAAAAAAAACAATTTGTCCTACGTACATTTTTACTCGGGACATGACACCCCCACTAAGAAGGCCATTTTTTCTTCAATGTTTCTCCGCGCCCTTAGGATCGCCAGTCCGGAATACATCGATGCCGAATTGGAAAAAATCAACGGTATTGGAAGTGATCTGTGTTATCCATCTGCGTTTATGGAATCTTGTCTCAACAAGGCAAAACGAACTTTCTATCGTGTGAATAATAACACTCATACTTTGTCAAAAAATATTTTAGTACTTCCATTTTTCCCGGGCTTTTTAGGCATTGCTGATGTACTTAAACTTTTGGATATTAATGTAGTATTTTCATATAACAATATTGTGAAAAATATCATAGTAAAAAATAGCCCTACCAATAATTCAGGCATTATCTATAAAATTGGTTGTAAACAATGTGATTCCTTTTACATAGGTCAGACGGGAAAGGATTTGCACACATGTATAAAACAGCATCAATATTCCGTTAGAACAGGACAGTCGTCCAGTGCCCTTTTTGTCCATTTGTCAGAGTTATCCCACTGTATTGATTGGAATAATGCTTCAGTTTTATTTCACTCTAGCAACATTGTTAATAGAAATATTCTTGAGTCTGCCATTATCCAACTTACAAATAACTTCAACATAAGCAAAGGTCTTTTTCAACTCGATCCTGTTGTTTTGAATTCCTTCAGAACAGATTTAGATAAGAAGGGTAGAACGCAAAATCTTTGGTAAACTTGTATGCTACTCCAATAACTTGTATTTTTTAATTTATTTTTATATACATCGAACCTAAACAAGAAGGCAAAGTGCTAAAACCCGGGCAGATTTCCAGTATAAATTTGTATTTTTTTTGTATTTTTTTTCTATAACATTGGTTGGAAACAATTCATTTGATCTTGTGCTAATCTTGTGCTAAAAATCGGTAGTTTTTCCTTACAAATTTGTTTGCTCCTCCCACAATCCTTTAATGTTTAATAATTTTATATATGTATAGTTTTTTTTTTTTCTGTAACCTATATATAGGCTGTAACCATTTATGTACTTCGGTGTTCCTGAGGATGTCATTAGACGAAAGCGCTTGAGCACCATTCTGTGTTTCCTTTCCTTCGTGGTTTTATTCATCATAAATATTTTTCACGTGTTACTTTCGTGAAATAATTTTCATATATATATATATATATATATATATATATATATATATATATATATATATATATATACACACATATATATATATATATATATATATACAGGGCGTCCCAAAAAATGTATACACACTTTAAATAATTATAAAGGCAGTGTTTATTAAAATACATTTCATTTTCAAAATGTAATAGAATCTACAGACATTATTTAATTGTTTTGTCAACGCCTGTTTTCAAACTGACGTCCGTTCTGGTCCAGGCACTGCTGATAACGCGAAGCAATGGAATCGCAACATCACGAAACATTTCGTTTGGTGTTTGTGTGCATTCTCGTTCAATGGCTGCTCTCAATTCAGCGACTGTTGCAGGTTTTATAGCGTAGACTTTGTCTTTTAAGTATCCCCATAAAAAAAGTCTAGTGGTGTGAGGTCTGGTGAACGCGGAGGGTATTCTACGAAACCCCTTCGTCCAATCCACATCCACATCGTGCCAAGTACCACTCGCAATACTCCACTCTTCGGTCCGGATCATCTTCATTAATAGCATGGACTAATCTTGGAATGTAACTTTTCCATTGACAGCGCTTCAAAATGCGTTGGACAGACGATTCTGAAATTCCTACCTCACGACTCGCTTGCCGCACAGATTTTCTTGGACTTTGGTGATACGTTTCCAGTACTCTTTCTTGCTTTGTGGGGCTTGTCGATGCCCGTGGTCTTCCGGAACGCTTCTTGTGGACATTCTGAACAGTTCCATCGGCTTCAAACTTATCTCTAATTCGAGTGATGGTAAGTCGCGTTGGTGGATCTGTTTGAAACTCCCTCCTAAACTGTCTTTGCACTTCAACTGCGTTTTCACACTTCCAGTAGCATTTTAGAATGAATTTCCTTTGTTCAAAGCTTAGTCTGACTGCCATTATTAATTCTAATGGGTTTAACTTGGAAAGAAAGAAACATCAATTGAGCTATCAGCTGTTAAAGTGTGTATACATTTTTTGGGGACGCCCTGTATATATATATATTTCTTATGTATTTCTAAAATATTTCTAAAGTATTTCACGGAGCATCGAAGTTTGACGAAAATACTGTCGTCAACTGAGGGCATTCGCTCGATGAAACAATTTTCATCATCATGAAAATTCCAGTCTGGATATTTACTTGGAAATGTTCATTTTCAAATTTGCCACACGGAGTAAAACTCAATTCTAAGTATATATAATCGTATGAGCGTTTAATTTTTATTTAAATTAAATTTTGGTTGTATATTTCTGGCTTTCACCTTATCACCATCGGCAAGTTTCTCGTTAGTTTCCGGTTAAAAAATTAAATCATCCGATAACCACGATCTAATTAATTTATCCCTTCTCACAATCTATCCCTTACTCCTCCTCGATACTGTATATAGAAAAACAACATTTGCCTTTTCTATTATTATTATAATTGTTATCATCATTATTATTATTATATTATTATCATCATCAGTTATTATTTGTAGTATTAGTATAGTAGAATCAACAATAAATTAGGGTTTATTATAGTATTTTATAATGTAATAATGTATACTTGCTTTGTGAGTGCTTGACCACCTCTTTAATCTTAACGAAAGTAATCGAATCTTCTTTGATGAACACATACTATTCGTAAAAATATATCTGAAATTTATATATATATATATATATATATATATATATATATATATATATATATATCTATATATTTATTTATTATTATTATTATTATTATTATTATTACTTTTAGAAATAAACTTGGAGGTATTTGTATAAGTGTTTTACTTATTATTATTATTATTATTATATTACTATTACTATTATTATTATGATAATTATTATTATTATTTACTGTAGGTTATTTTAACATTTTAACATTCTGATATTCAGACGAACTGATTTTCTCTTTCTGTGTGAGATCACATGAGATTATTGGTCGGAAACGAAATCCCTTTTGTTTCCGTCAACCGACCTGACGCAAACACAACGCGTTTTGTAAAACAACTGACGACGAAAGTTGAACGAATGTGTAGAATTAACTCACCAGTTCCACACGCGCACACACACACACACACACTCATTGTTATTGTCGCGTGTACACAAAGTGTGTCAGCCTCAGGCAGCCGTTGTTATAATGCCTGGAAACGTTTCAGTGGTTTGAAAACTATTGATCAAGATGAATGTTTCAAGTTGACGTATTAAATCCTACAAGAACACTGAGTTACGCCCATTCCAAATATCCCAAGTATTGGTAAACGTTACTGACCAATTATCTAGAATTGTTCGTTTGAAAAATGTTATTTCTTCGTTTAAACACAATGAATATTCATTTAGGATATTAATTTTTTTCCGATATTCCAAACACATTACTATGTATAGCGAATGTCCGAAGTATGAGTGATATATTTGAAATAATAGGCAGCATTCATTTATAAGATCAACAAAACTGTATTACACAAATACATATACAGTATGCATGTAATAATGTATGCATAATTATTGAACGAATTTCACACGTTTTCTTAGACACATTCTTATTTTCTCACATTAATTAAAGATAAAACATCACTTCATAAGTAGTTATGATTAATAATATTCGTATAAAAATCATAAATAAGAAGTATTGATTAATTTAAAATACATAAATGATATAGGGGAGACCGAGGTTGGTTGGAACAGGAGCAATTCGGAACAATGAACATAACTCTTGCCATTGCTGATAGATATCGTCACTGCTAACGCTGCGCTTGTGCATTAGGCTAGTTTCTTTCTTTCCGAGTTGACATGGTGGTTACAAGTAAGTTACGTCAGTTATTGACTAAAACTTGATTTTGACGGTCATAAGTAAATTTTCAAGTTTTTGTGATAACTAGGTCTGTATATCAGGCAATATATATTTACACATATATTGAATTCCCTTATTTCCGGTGCTTAAACAGGCATAACCGATTCATATATGCCTGTTGCTGTTGTACCTCAGTAGTATGAGCACAAAATGAGAGAGTGCATCTCAAGAATCATAGGCTGAAGTCCTTCACTGTCTCCCAAACGCGGCTATACTACTCTCACGAATCATAGGCTGAGTAGTATAATGGCATTTCGTTCGAGGAATTTGGATCAATTTGAAAATTTCCCCCTCACCATCCTTCATGACGCTCTCCCCAAATGCCATTATACTACTTGCCTCCTTCGGAGGCGAGTTGGGACAAATTCTGAGGGGCTGGTTGGAACATGTTCCAACTTACCCCATTAGCTGAACTGTATATCTAGAATGTTGGATGAAGTCCAACCCAGGTAAGACAATGACAATTGGCCTCGCGCAGCGCTTCCATGCAACATCGTGAGTGGCTTCAGAGTGGCTGGCATCTTTCCCTTCAACAAGGATGTTTTCACTGAAGATGACTTCTTACCATCCCGTCTTACAGATCGTTTGCATATAATGGATAGCAATGCAGAGCACATATCCTCCAATACAGCTGCAAACGCGGTGCCTGAATCCTCCAACGCAAGTATAGGTACGATCTACAGATCTACAGAAGCTAAGGCTAACAAAGACCCTAAGATCCACTCTAAGGTTAGCCCGAGAGAAAGGAAAGAGTAGGGGGTTAAGAGAAAAGAATAAGGGGTTAAGTAAGGAGGAACACCTATCACTCGTGGGTTAACATTCATTCAGAAAAAGAGAAAAAAAGACTCACCATCATCATCCGCCGGCCACTGCGGACAAGTCAGAAAAATAGTCGGAGAGAATAGGAGAGGGGTGAAAGATGAAAAGAAGTAAAATAAGAACGCTTACAAACCATACAAACACAGTCTTAACTCACTGTCATACCATGCAAACTACAAACATGCAAAAAAAGGGAGTTACAGACATGCAAAGTAAGGAGAGGATAAAAAAGATAAAAAGAAAGTAGGTAAAGTTAAACAAAAAGTGGGTTAGTTTACGCTACGAGCTACATCTACGTTCATGTTAGTCTAATTTTTTTTTTTTTTTAATAATTTTATTGCTGGCATCACACGCTGGCATGTCACAAGCTGGCATTAATCGTCAACAGACTCATCCTCGACCACCACCCCCAGAGCTCCTGTTGCTAATTGTTTTTTTTTATTTTAAACAACGTTAATATTTTTAAAATGTCTGTCAAGACGGTTCTTAAACACATTAACGCTGGTAGAGTTCACGACGGGCGCGGGAAGATTATTCCATTTATCAATTACTTTAAACGTAAAGAAGTTTTTAGCGATATTAGTAATGAAACGTCTGCCACGCAACTTAAATCCGTTATTACAAGTATTACTATTATCGAAAGTGAACAATTTGTCAAAATTTACGTTATCGATGTTATTAACGATTTTGAAAACTTCAATAAGCTCCCCCCTTAATCTCCTAGTTTCGAGTGAATACAGGTCTAACTCTTTAATTCTATCTTCATAAGGCTTGTTGCGCAATGACGGAATTAGTTTCGTGGCACGACGCTGAACCCTTTCTAACCTATCAATATCCTCACGCAAATACGGGCACCAAAACTGAAAGGCATATTCTAAATGAGGCCTGACTAGGGACTTGTAAAGGGGCAATATAATATCCTTCGATTTAAATTCGAAATTACGCGCTATGAAGCCTAACATCCTATTAGCTTTTGCGCAAGACTCCAGGCACTGGTTCCTAACCTTTAAATCTTTAGATACGCGTACGCCTAAATCTACTTCCTCGTCAACGCTCGCTAACTCCCTATCATCCATCGTGTACGTGTAATTATTGTTACGAGAACCTATATGCAAAACTTTACATTTGTCTACGTTAAATTGCATCTGCCACTTAACCGTCCACTCCATAATCCTATGGATCGCTTTACGTTCTACTGCGGATGCCAATGAAATATCAGTTTCCTCAACACAGATGTGAGCATGTCACCTGGATCCTCAGGCGCAATTTGAGGCACTATTGCTGGATCTTCTACCAGGGATGTCTGGGATATGGCTAGGACTACAGCATTAGTTGAGACACACAGATCAAACAGCACTGTAGAGCGGCAAATATGTGATTTTTCACCAGAGCATGTTCGCCCTCTTCCAAAGGTAGTGAAACTAAGGAAGACTAACAAAGGAAGGCGGAAGAGAAGGGCAGCAGTACTCACTGACACGCCTACAAAGAATGCCTTTAGCAGAAGAGCAAACGGCAAAAAGGAGACCAAAGAAGGCTAAGAAAAGACTAAAGTTTGCCAAAAACGTGTCTTCTGATAAGGACCTTGACGACGAGGATGTGTTCTGCATCGTATGCATGGAGCCATACGCAACCAGCAAACCGAGTGAAGTTTGGATTTAGTGCATCCAGTGTATGCACTGGGCCCACGAGTTTTGCACCCGGAGAAAGGACGCTACGCATACGTCTGTCAAAATTGCAACTCGGACTGATTTCATCATTGGACAAATTTTAAGCTTGTTGAGCTGTGCTGAGATTGTCTGGTACATTGTTTACCTGTTGGTCAACAATAAATAATGATGTATTCGTTAAATAATATTAACTTAATCCTAGGGTTTAGTGATTTTAAGATCGTACCAACTTACCCCAACGTCTGTTCCAATTTACCCCATGACGGAGCAAGTTAAGACGCTGTGGCGCACTTGATAAAAATCAAAACAAAATGTATTGATGAAAATCTACTCTCTGAATCATTGCTAAAATCCAACAACCTGAGAACCTGTGACACCGTAACAATCAGAATACGTTTCTAATACATTACACTTACAGTAGATAGCACCAAACATAAATTTTGTTCCAACTAGACCCGGTCTCTCCTATGGAAATTGCACAATAAATAAAATTTACTCACGAATAAAATTGGGTGGCGATAAAAATGTGTTTCGCACTGATTTATATTAATTGATAGTTCAGAAAAATATTTTGTTTGAAAAACTTTTTTATATCTACACAAAAGTGCCTATTTTTAGACCAGCTATGCATAATCATCAGCGACTCAAATGTAAAAATCTAGGCAAAATAATACAGCACAACACCAAACTGCTGTTACATAAATATCTTCTCATTATATTCAAGAACCAAATACTACAGAAAAAAAACTACCTAAATACCCATCTTTCACATTTCGTATGAAAGTGAGTGGAATCACGGCACAAACCGCCTAAGTGAGATGTTACTGGCAACTGATGCCAGCGTACGTTCGAAATACGTGAAAATTAAGTGGCTGCTACTGTACAATAATGCTAACCTATAGTCTACTTTTCAATTTAGGGTGGGTCATTTTTTGGAAAAGTTTGAAATGTTGATGTCCAAACCTTTAATATAATGAAAATCATTGATTCAAACCTACTTACCAATTTTGGGGTCTATTAAAAAAAAATCCCCCCCCCCCCCCCCCCCCTGCAACTCGAAAATATAATTTTGTTTGATTTTGCATGAAATTTTTTTAATAATTTTACTTTTTCGCTCATAACTTAATTTGTTACACGAGTATTTGACTAAATGTAATTCGATTGGAAATTAAAACGCATCTTTTAGTATATAATGTGTAGGTATTATCTTGAAAAAAATAGTGTCAAAAGTCTTCCACTTTATCTGCAATGTTTTGCATATGGGTATGACCGCCACCCTGAAGCATCATCCCTAAGTCAGCTTCGCGGCGATGGCCCTAGATAGAATGAGCTTAATCGCTCATTTGCAGCAGGAGGGAACAACTTTTAAAAGATCAGAAACATATATTTAGAAATCTATTTAAACGAAATGAATTCAAATTGAATTGAAGTATTTGAATCAACTCAAAAATTGTCTGACCTTTTCAAAGCTCCTACCATTTTTTTTAAATTCTGCTTCATTCACAATTTTGTACAAAATATAAACGGTACTAACAATCTTATCCCCGTCGTCTATCAACATGATGGTGCTCCTTGTCACTATGCCAAAATTGTTCAGGATTATCTAAATGGACGTTTTCCAAATCGCTGGATCGGACGCGGAAGCAACAGACCTTGGCCAGCGAGATGACCAGATTTAACCCCTTTAGATTTCTTTGCATGGGGCTTTATCGAGTCGCACGTCTATCAGACGAAGATTACGAGTCTTGAAAACTTACGAACACGTATACGAACTGCTGCAGATAACATAACCCCGCAAATGCTCCAGAATGTGTTTAGAAATGCTGCGGAACGATTTGAGCTGTGCAGGGATACTGATGGGCGTCACGTCGAATCCTACTCTTAATTATTTAATAAATGTTACCACTTTATCATTTTATGATTGAATTCCATATAATTTCCAAGTGCTTCACAAAAATAGATCCTGACTTTATGTACACCCTGTATATCAAGAGATGCGTCTTTTAATTCCCAATCGAATGATATCACATTTAGTCAAGTGCTTTTTTAACAAATTAAGTTATGAGCGAAAAAGTTAAATTATGAAAAAAAAATTATGCAAAATCCAACAAAATAGATTTTCGATTTGCGGCGGGGGGGGGGGGGGGGGGGGGTCTTTAAGGACCCCAAAATTGGTAAGTAGGTTTGAATCAATGATTTTCACGATATTAAAGTGCTGCACATCAACATTTCAAACTTTTCCAAAAAAATGACCCACCCTACTTTTCATAGTCATTCGTGATTGATGGATCAAAATGTCATACACGAGATACGATACAGTATGAACAAATATTTAATTACTTACTTACGTCATCAGTGAGTGAAAGTGTTAAATCACTGTCAACTCATTAAAGTCATTGTGAAAATACTTCATTTATTTGTTTTTTGTTTATATTTATAAATTTATTTATGAAATAAATATATATTACAAGGATTCCCAACTGTGGCAGGCAAGCAATTTATGTTGCTTGTTGAGCTATTTCAAGTGGCTCACGAGAGGTGAATAATAAGGGCAAAAACGTAATACAAATGACAAAAGCAGCTCTTCTTTACCGGGTCCGATGGATTCGTAGTCAGTGACGCTAACCACTACACCATCGAGGCACATATTATTATTATTACACTGGTCTAAAAAAAAAAAAAGATTCTGCTCCTCCCAATTTAATGGGTAAGCTAAACTAATTTTGGAGTGCTGAATCTGAAAATCACATTAGTTTTTCTCTATCGGGTCAGGTTATCTAGATATCTGTAACCTTATTTAGACGTTTACAGGCAGAATACACTCAAAACTTGAAAGTCAGTATCACACAGAGAAGAAATTTTTGAAAATCTACTTATAAATCTACTTTTATTTGTATTTGTAGTAAAACAGAACAGAACAGAACAACAAAAAAGGATACGTACACATGCATTATTACGTATCAACTGCTACATATAGGTCACTTTCTTAGAAGTGAGTTTTCTTGGATTTGCGTCTATACTCAGTAGAGCCTTCCCGTTTTAGCATCCAGCAAAAGTCATCAAGCATGCAAGGGTCCATCGTCCGGTAGTTTTTTCCATCATTGCAATGTCCTGATGAAATCGCTCTCCGTGTTCATCTGACACTGAGCCAAGGTTATCTGGAAAAAAGTCCGGATGGCTGTGCAAAAAAAAATGGATCTTCAGAGACATTCTAGCCCCAAGTTGTTGGTATGTCTGAGTTATGAAATGTGGTTCAGAAGAAGATTCTGGACAGTACTCTGCATCAGAAAAATCATTTGCTTGTTCTGACAATGCTTCCTCTTCAGATGTTGGCAGAAGATTCTTATCTGCTGGTGGTGTTGGAATCGGAAGCTCATCAGTATGAGGAACAGGTTTGATGGCAGAGGCTACCACAGGATAGTCAATTTTATCCCTAGTTTTTGATGTAAGGCCAGCTACTTTGCTCTGGCAGAAATAGCAATCGTCAACATGGTTCTTTTGCTCACGCCAAACCATAGGTACTGCGAATCCCATACCTTTCCTTCTACCATTGAACCAGTCACGTAAATTCATTGCGCAGTTACTACGGCAAACATGTGGGGGCCCATCTTTTGTCTTGGTTACCAATATGACAGCCGAAGTAGTGATAATACGCTTCTTATCAGAGGAGTCATATTCCTGCGCTGTGAAGTTGGAGTAAATAGACCACAGATGTAACAAAATAAATCTGGACTGTTCACGCAACCCCTTCAAGCACAGATCATAAATCTAAAACGTAAAAACGCAATTATTGTGTTTCGTATTGAAGTAAAATGAACTATAAATCATAAAATTAGTATAAAACAGTACCGTATAAAATATTATAGTCTGACAAAACCTGACCTAACGTGCAAAAATGAAGTTCATTTTCGAAATCAGCACCCTATAATTAGTATAAAACAGTATATTTTTACCTGGAAGCAAAACTATTGTTAGGTTGTGTTATTATCCTGCAAATTACATATTGCATCCGCACATACAAGAAGTGTTTATCTTCAGTTCCTTTGATTTCCGAATGTCCTGGCCGGAAGGACGCTGGGTTGCAGGTATTATTATCGCTATAATAATAATAATAATAATAATGATATAATTCTTTTCCTCTTATATATATATATATATATATATATATATATATATATATATATATATATATATATAATTATGCGGGTTGCTTCTACAGAGCTTCAATTTAATATTTAGGAGAAATCCAATGACAAGGAGAAATGTAAATGCCATGAAAAGTCTTCTTTATTGCGCAACGTTTCGAGCAATACGCTCATCTTCAGGCTGTTTAATAACAATGTGAAATTAAAATCAATATTGAATGAAAAACAAACAGAAAATTTCTATAACCTATTCGTAAAGACAAATTTTAAAAGACTGAGAAAAGAGGGTTAAATTCTAAGTTATACAGATTTACATATAAAAATTAAGAAGTTATTTTTAAATACATGTAGTAAATGTGAAATTAATACACTGGAAAAATTACCAATAGTACACTGGAACAATGGAGCTATCTACCTTACACAGCAGTATCCGAGGCCGACTAATTTGAGCAGAGGCAAAGAACGGGAAACACGAAGGATGGCGAGGGCGATAGGGGAAGGAGGGATTATAAGGAATTGGGGAAGGAGGAGGGATCATAGCAAATGAGAGGGACGGACGATGAGTCAACATTCAGACTAGGGGACAATGCTTTAATGAAAAGGGATTCTAAAATTCTTAGTGAGTTGGGACAAGTATTACAACCAAGAATTTTAAAATTGTCTAAAGTGACATCAATTTTGCATTTAATGCTATGTTCACGAATACTCGAGGCTTCCTTAGTTTTTAAAATTTTACCTGTTCGGCCACTTATTCCCATATGCGAATAAAATCTAGCCCTGAGAGAGCGAACAGTGCTGCCGATGTAATTCCCAAGGAGACACCTGGGGCAGGTAAATAAATATACAACACCGCTACGCAACGAGTCAGGGGTTCGATCCTTCGCTGAGAAAAAAGCTACCTAAAGACGTTTTATTAATAAATATGATGCGGAAATCAGTATGATAAAAAATTTCCTTAACAATTTTGTAAATTTAAGCTTAAATTCCTTATTCAAGGGACCCATTTCAGGTACCAAGAAATATTTTATATCCTTCGGCACTGTAATACATGGAAGTTGAGGGCTATAAACATTATTTAAGAAGGATCTAATTAGTTTGTCTACATATTGAACAGGAAAACTATTATTAGTAAAGTATGATCTTAGATTATTAAATTCATCATTAAGTAAGGTAAAATTAGAGGTCAAATTATATCCTCTGAACAGGAGAGTTTTAATACAAGACATCTTATAGTTGAAATCAGTAAAACTAAAAAAATTCATGCCCAAACCAGTGAAAGTGGGTTTCCTATAAACTGATGTAGTAATAGAATCACCGTTTTTCGAAATTAAAAGATCTAAGAAGGGGAGGGAGCCATTTTGCTCAGTTTCCACTGTATACGTTATATTGGGGTGCAAAGAATTTAGGAAGTTAAAGAATTGTTGCGCTTGTACCGCATTATCAAAGACTGCTATCGAATCATCAACGAAGCGTCGATAGAAAATTGGCTTGAGATGAGTGGGAGATTGTCTAAAAATTACACTTTCTAAATGAGTCATAAAAAAGTCAGCTGCTAACGGTCCGACTGGTGATCCCATCCCTACCCCATCAATTTGTTGGTAAACCTTATTGTTGAAAGTGAAATAGCATTTTTGAAGACCAATTCTAAAAGTTCCTTCAAATGAGACAATGAAAAACCATGAAAATTATCAACTGAGCTAAAAACCCTATCTAAAATAATGGCAATAGTTTCAGATACAGGTACATTTGTGAAAAGTGACTTTACATCAAAACTGACAAAAAACTTTTTGAATCGAAGTTTTTACCCAGGAGTTCTTTGGAATTCAAACGAGTTATTTATAGTGTAAACATTTTCGCAAAGGGGGACAGGAGACGAACAACAAATTTTGCCAATTGAAAGGTGGGTAAGTTATACGAAGCTAAAATAGGACGGAGAGGTGTTCCAGCTTTATGGATTTTAGGCAGACAGTATAATTGAGCAAGATTAGCACCAGATGCGAACAACTGAGAGTAAGTATCATTTTTATTATCTTTAAGGACTTTAGTCGTGACAGAAATCTATTAACCTGGTCTTCTAACCTTACAATGACTTTATTTACAGGTTCTAGAATTTGTTTGAATTTAGTAAGATCACTTAGGATTTCATTAGTTTTGTTTATGTAGTCCGATTTATTCAAAATAACCACTCCGTTACCCTTGTCTGGTCTAGTCACAACAATCTCCTGGTTCTTTGCCAAATTCTTAATACACTGCAAATCACTCTTCCTAAATATGAAAGATTGAAATTTAAGATTTCTAAGTTTAAGAAAAAATTCTTGAGTTAAATTTGAGAACTGACATTTGAAATTATTGAAATCCCCCACATGGGGAACATTTTTCAAGCCATTGAAAAATTTTTCAAAGTAAAGAAAAAACGAAGGCTTATATATTTGAAACAACGGAAGCTTAAATTGCAAACCAAGTGACAGTAAAAACTTTTCCCGAGGGGAGAGTGTGTAACTAGAAAGATTCGAAATTACCTTCTCTGAATTGAAAAAATTTGGTGAATTCATTCCCAAAGCCTTTAACTTACGTTCATGTGTTTCCAAGATGGTAGAGTGAAATTTTTCTAGTTCACGTTGTACAAGAGAAATTATTAATAAATAGTCCAACAACGACAAGGTATTTTTAAGAGTAGTTATATAATGCCCAAGAGACTTGTTATGCGAATCTGATATTTTGATTTTATAATTAATTTCATTATTTAATAAATATTCCAGGGACGATTGATAAAATTCAGAGTCATATAGATTATCACGGTAGAGTTTGAAGTAAACAAATTTCGGGAAAATCCTGCAAGTCCGACACATTTCAAGAAAATAACAGTCCAGTTTTGACTTGAGAAACTTTCGTGAAGTCTTCCAAACATGGCGATAAGCCCTGAGGCCATCTTGTCCATAACTTGAATATATATAATTATGCGGGTTGCTTCTACAGAGCTTCAATTTAATATTTAGGAGAAATCCAATGACAAGGAGAAATGTAAATGCCATGAAAAGTCTTCTTTATTGCGCAACGTTTCGAGCAATACGCTCATCTTCAGCTGTTTAATAACAATGTGAAATTAAAATCAATATTGAATGAAAAACAAAACAGAAAATTTCTATAACCTATTCGTAAAGACAAATTTTAAAAGACTGAGAAAAGAGGGTTAAATTCTAAGTTATACAGATTTACATATAAAAATTAAGAAGTTATTTTTAAATACATGTAGTAAATGTGAAATTAATACACTGGAAAAATTACCAATAGTACACTGGAACAATGGAGCTATCTACCTTACACAGCAGTATCCGAGGCCGACTAATTTGAGCAGAGGCAAAGAACGGGAAACACGAAGGATGGCGAGGGCGATAGGGGAAGGAGGGATTATAAGGAATTGGGGAAGGAGGAGGGATCATAGCAAATTGAGAGGGACGGACGATGAGTCAACATTCAGACTAGGGGACAATGCTTTAATGAAAAGGGATTCTAAAATTCTTAGTGAGTTGGGACAAGTATTACAACCAAGAATTTTAAAATTGTCTAAAGTGACATCAATTTTGCATTTAATGCTATGTTCACGAATACTCGAGGCTTCCTTAGTTTTAAATTTACCTGTTCGGCCACTTATTCCCATATGCGAATAAAATCTAGCCCTGAGAGAGCGAACAGTGCTGCCGATGTAATTCCCAAGGAGACACCTGGGGCAGGTAAATAAATATACAACACCGCTACGCAACGAGTCAGGGGTTCGATCCTTCGCTGAGAAAAAGCTACCTAAAGACGTTTTATTAATAAATATGATGCGGAAATCAGTATGATAAAAAAATTTCCTTAACAATTTTGTAAATTTAAGCTTAAATTCCTTATTCAAGGGACCCATTTCAGGTACCAAGAAATATTTTATATCCTTCGGCACTGTAATACATGGAAGTTGAGGGCTATAAACATATTTAAGAAGGATCTAATTAGTTTGTCTACATATTGAACAGGAAAACTATTATAGTAAAGTATGATCTTAGATTATTAAATTCATCATTAAGTAAGGTAAAATTAGAGGTCAAATTATATCCTCTGAACAGGAGAGTTTTAATACAAGACATCTTATAGTTGAAATCAGTAAAACTAAAAAAATTCATGCCCAAACCAGTGAAAGTGGGTTTCCTATAAACTGATGTAGTAATAGAATCACCGTTTTTCGAAATTAAAAGATCTAAGAAGGGGAGGGAGCCATTTGCTCAGTTTCCATTGTATACGTTATATTGGGGTGCAAAGAATTTAGGAAGTTAAAGAATTGTTGCGCTTGTACCGCATTATCAAAGACTGCTATCGAATCATCAACGAAGCGTCGATAGAAAATTGGCTTGAGATGAGTGGGAGATTGTCTAAAAATTACACTTTCTAAATGAGTCATAAAAAAGTCAGCTGCTAACGGTCCGACTGGTGATCCCATCCCTACCCCATCAATTTGTTGGTAAACCTTATTGTTGAAAGTGAAATAGCATTGTTTGAAGACCAATTCTAAAAGTTCCTTCAAATGAGACAATGAAAAACCATGAAAATTATCAACTGAGCTAAAAAACCCTATCTAAAATAATGGCAATAGTTTCAGATACAGGTACATTTGTGAAAAGTGACTTTACATCAAAACTGACAAAAAACTTTTTTGAATCGAAGTTTTTACCCAGGAGTTCTTTTTGGAATTCAAACGAGTTATTTATAGTGTAAACATTTTTCGCAAAGGGGGACAGGAGACGAACAACAAATTTTGCCAATTGAAAGGTGGGTAAGTTATACGAAGCTAAAATAGGACGGAGAGGTGTTCCAGCTTTATGGATTTTAGGCAGACAGTATAATTGAGCAAGATTAGCACCAGGTAATTTCGAATCTTTCTAGTTACACACTCTCCCCTCGGGAAAAGTTTTTACTGTCACTTGGTTTGCAATTTAAGCTTCCGTTGTTTCAAATATATAAGCCTTCGTTTTTTCTTACTTTGAAAAAATTTTTCAATGGCTTGAAAAATGTTCCCCATGTGGGGGATTTCAATAATTTCAAATGTCAGTTCTCAAATTTAACTCAAGAATTTTTTCTTAAACTTAGAAATCTTAAATTTCAATCTTTCATATTTAGGAAGAGTGATTTGCAGTGTATTAAGAATTTGGCAAAGAACCAGGAGATTGTTGTGACTAGACCAGACAAGGGTAACGGAGTGGTTATTTTGAATAAATCGGACTACATAAACAAAACTAATGAAATCCTAAGTGATCTTACTAAATTCAAACAAATTCTAGAACCTGTAAATAAAGTCATTGTAAGGTTAGAAGACCAGGTTAATAGATTTCTGTCACGACTAAAGTCCTTAAAGATAATAAAAAATGATACTTACTCTCAGTTGTTCGCATCTGGTGCTAATCTTGCTCAATTATACTGTCTGCCTAAAATCCATAAAGCTGGAACACCTCTCCGTCCTATTTTAGCTTCGTATAACTTACCCACCTTTCAATTGGCAAAATTTGTTGTTCGTCTCCTGTCCCCCTTTGCGAAAAATGTTTACACTATAAATAACTCGTTTGAATTCCAAAAAGAACTCCTGGGTAAAAACTTCGATTCAAAAAGTTTTTTGTCAGTTTTGATGTAAAGTCACTTTTCACAAATGTACCTGTATCTGAAACTATTGCCATTATTTTAGATAGGGTTTTTAGCTCAGTTGATAATTTTCATGGTTTTTCATTGTCTCATTTGAAGGAACTTTTAGAATTGGTCTTCAAACAATGCTATTTCACTTTCAACAATAAGGTTTACCAACAAATTGATGGGGTAGGGATGGGATCACCAGTCGGACCGTTAGCAGCTGACTTTTTTATGACTCATTTAGAAAGTGTAATTTTTAGACAATCTCCCACTCATCTCAAGCCAATTTTCTATCGACGCTTCGTTGATGATTCGATAGCAGTCTTTGATAATGCGGTACAAGCGCAACAATTCTTTAACTTCCTAAATTCTTTGCACCCCAATATAACGTATACAATGGAAACTGAGCAAAATGGCTCCCTCCCCTTCTTAGATCTTTTAATTTCGAAAAACGGTGATTCTATTACTACATCAGTTTATAGGAAACCCACTTTCACTGGTTTGGGCATGAATTTTTTTAGTTTTACTGATTTCAACTATAAGATGTCTTGTATTAAAACTCTCCTGTTCAGAGGATATAATTTGACCTCTAATTTTACCTTACTTAATGATGAATTTAATAATCTAAGATCATACTTTACTAATAATAGTTTTCCTGTTCAATATGTAGACAAACTAATTAGATCCTTCTTAAATAATGTTTATAGCCCTCAACTTCCATGTATTACAGTGCCGAAGGATATAAAATATTTCTTGGTACCTGAAATGGGTCCCTTGAATAAGGATTTAAGCTTAAATTTACAAAATTGTTAAGGAAATTTTTTTATCATACTGATTTCCGCATCATATTTATTAATAAAACGTCTTTAGGTAGCTTTTTCTCAGCGAAGGATCGAACCCCTGACTCGTTGCGTAGCGGTGTTGTATATTTATTTACCTGCCCCAGGTGTCTCCTTGGGAATTACATCGGCAGCACTGTTCGCTCTCTCAGGGCTAGATTTTATTCGCATATGGGAATAAGTGGCCGAACAGGTAAAATTTTAAAAACTAAGGAAGCCTCGAGCATTCGTGAACATAGCATCAAATGCAAAATTGATGTCACTTTAGACAATTTTAAAATTCTTGGTTGTAATACTTGTCCCAACTCACTAAGAATTTTAGAATCCCTTTTCATTAAAGCATTGTCCCCTAGTCTGAATGTTGACTCATCGTCCGTCCCTCTCAATTTGCTATGATCCCTCCTCCTTCCCCAATTCCTTATAATCCCTCCTTCCCCTATCTCCCTCGCCATCCTTCGTTCCCGTCTTCCTCTGCTCAAATTAGTCGGCCTCGGATACTGCTGTGTAAGGTAGATAGCTCCATTGTTCCAGTGTACTATTGGTAATTTTTCCAGTGTATTAATTTCACATTTACTACATGTATTTAAAAATAACTTCTTAATTTTTTATATGTAAATCTGTATAACTTAGAACTTAACCCTCTTTTCTCAGTCTTTTAAAATTTGTCTTTACGAATAGGTTATAGAAATTTCTGTTTGTTTTTCATTCAATATTGATTTTAATTTCACATTGTTATTAAACAGCCTGAAGATGAGCGTATTGCTCGAAACGTTGCGCAATAAAGAAGACTTTTCATGGCATTTACATTTCTCCTTGTCATTGGATTTCTCCTAAAATATATAATATATATATATATATATATATATATATGATGAATAAACCACGAAGGAAAAAGAAACACAAAGGGGTGCTCAAGCGCTTTCGTCTAATGACATCCTCAGGAACACATTCAGGGTGAGCGGAAAGTCCGTGTACCTGTACATACATTCACTATAACTACTTCCACTAGACCTACTTCCAACAGGTGCACAGGGACTTTTCGCTCACCCTGTAGATATATATATATATATATATATATATATATATATACAGGGTGGGCGGAAATTAGCTCCCTATTTTGGATTGGTAAAAAAATACGTATATTACCATTTATTTCAGAAGAAATAATATGAAAAGGTAGGCATACATGGTAGGTTTTCTTTAAAATTCAATGTGGGTCCAACTCTTTCCACCAGCTTCTGGAGCCGCCCAGGAATGGCGTCCACTGACTTTAGCAGGAACTCCGGCGGGATGGAGGACATGACTTCCCGAATTCGGTCCTCCAGTTCTTCCAATGCCCTCGGTTTGGTGCGGTAGACTTCTTCCTTTACCCACCCCCAAAGAAAGAAGTCGCACGGTTACCGCTGAAAAACGGCAGAATCGGTTCAGTGTAACGGTGTGGTGTGGTATGACCTCAGATCAGGTTGTGGGCCCGTTCCTTCTGCGCAACACCATGAATGCTGAGCGGTACCTTGCTATGTTGCGAAACGAGGTCTGACCGGTTGTCAGCACATGGGAGAACATCGACGATCTGATATTTATGCAAGATGGCGCCCCCTCCGCACTTCGCTCTTGTGTCCGTGAGTGGCGGATGCCCACTTCCCTGGGCGTTGGATGGGTCGTCGTGGTCCACATCAATGGCCAGCCAGGAGCCCCGACTTGACACCGTGCGACTTCTTTTCTTTGGGGGTGGGTAAAGGAAGAAGTCTACCGCACCAAACCGAGGACATTGGAAGAACTGGAGGACCGAATTCGGGAAGTCATGTCCTCCATCCCGCCGAGTTCCTGCTAAAGTCAGTGGACGCCATTCCTGGGCGGCTCCAGAAGCTGGTGGAAAGAGTTGGAGCCCACATTGAATTTTAGAGAAAACCTACCATGTATGCCTACCTTTTCATATTATTCTTCTGAAATAAATGGATAATATACGTATTTTTTACCAATCCAAAATAGGGAGCTACTTTCCGCCCACCCTGTATATATATATATATATATATATAATATATATATATATCACACACACACCTTTTAACCTTGTTTGGGTTCCGTGCGTCGGTCTTTCTTCACACGAAGGTCAAGCTAATGGCCCGCCTCTAGTCTTGGCTTGATGGAGGAGCGAGTTGACCTCTTGCGCTCTCCATCGTACATAGCCAGGTACATCCGGCTCATCTGGTACCGTCCTGAGCCAGGCATCTATCTTCTCTTAGAGCTTCAACTTTGACCCCTGTAATGTTTCTGAGGTCCTTTGGAAGCTGGTTGAAAATTCTTGGCCCCTGACAACCAAGCTATTTTCCTCCAGAGTTGAGGTCTCCCTTGTCGGGCCTTAATTTGGGAACACTACACATTCTGCCTTTCCTATTTCCAGCGTTGTCTGGGTGGTAATTGGGTTTTGTTTGAGGTTTGGTACCAGTTTTTCGATAATTTCCATATGTAGATTATGGTTACCTCTCTCTTCTTCTTTCCAGGAATACAGATTTAGTTTGCGTAGTCTTTCCCAGTAGTTGAGTTCTTTGGAGCCATCAATCTTGGCTGTGAAATCACTGAAATGTCTCTGCGTTTCTTCTAGTTTATTAGTTTTTTCCTTTTTATATGGGGACGTCAAAACTAGTAGTATTCAAGTTTTGGTATGATCAGTGTTCTCAGCAGGGGAATCATTACTGTCTTGTCCCTCCTTTTGAACGTTAGTACCTGTCCCGCGACTCTTTTAGCTTTGTTTATTGCTATCTGATTTTGTGTCTCGAATTTGGCATCTTCGGTCATTATTACCCCGAGTCGACCGCTTTCGTGCTTCTCTGAATTTCTTGTCTATCTGGAGCATAATATGCTAAGTTCCTCATTTCTACCATATCTAAAGAGCTGAAATTTCTCGGTGTTAAATGTCATATTGTTGTCTTCTGACAATTTGTATATTTTGTTTGTCTCTCTCTGCAAGGCCTCTACTTCGTTTGCATCGCTGATTTCTCTGCTGATCTTTGTATCGTCCGCAAATGATGTTACTATACTGTTGCTGTTTACTCCACTGTCTATGTCTGTTAGCATGATAATGAACAAGAGTGGGGCCAGCGCTGTACCTTGTGGTACTGAGCTGCGTACTTCCGATTCTGATGATACACCTTGAATTTTGACCACCTGTAGTCGATTTCTGAGGAAGTTGTAGATCCATTTTCCCACTTTGCCTGTTTTCCCATTGTTTAATTTTATGTGCTATTATACCATGATCGCATCTGTCGAAAGCTTTAGCAAAATCTGTGTATATGACATCATAGTTTTCATTGCCTTCAAGTGCATCTAGGATATTGTTATAATGCTTTATAAGTTGTGATAGGCATGATCTTCCTGATCGGAATCCGTGTTGATTTTCGTTGAATCTTTCCAATGTCTCCAAGAAATCACAGATTTTCTCTGACTATGCTTTCGAAAATTTTGGTGAGGTGGGACGTCAAGGACACTGGTCTATAGTTCTTTGCTTGAGATCTATCTCCTCCTTTATATAGGGACGATGTTTGCTCATTTCAAGATGCTCGGTATTTCCCCCGTGTCTAGAGATCTTCTCCATATCCAATATAAGGGTGTAGCTATTTCATTTTTACAGTTTTTAATTAATGTTCCATTTGTCCGGACCTGCAGCTGAATGTGATTTCATTTGTCCTATAGCTCTCGCTACATCTTCTGGGGTAAAATCAAAGTCTGTTATACATTCTCCTTGCAATTTCTCTTTGAAGAATGCATCTATGTCAGGTATTGCTTTGTCACTTTTTGGGGTACTGAATACCGATTCATACTGGGCTCTCAATGTTTCAGATATTTCTTTTAGATCGTCTGTTAGTTCATTATTTCCTTTCCTTAAGGGCCCTATAGTAGCGCGCGTTTTTGTTTTTCTTTTCGCATAGCTGTAGAAGTATTTTGGATTTTCCTTTATTGCTTCTACCGCCTTTTCTTCTTCCCTCTCTGTATGGCCCTTTAAAGGAGTTTGTATTTCCCATTCGATTCTCTCCAGTTTTTCTTGTATTTCTTTCCTGGCATTATTGTCTCCGCAATTAGCTAACTTCGTCGCTACTCTCTTTCTTTTGCGGAATATTCTTCTCTTTTGCTTCTCTAGCCAGTTCCTCTTTCCTTTTGGCTGTGCTTTCGGAGCATATTTTTCCAAAATTCTCAGCGTCTTTTCTTCCAAGGTTGTTAGCATTTCCTCAGTTGTTTTATTCTCGAAAACTGTTCTCCACTCTATTTGGGCCATGTGTGATCTGATTTCTTCCCAATTTATGGTCTTGGAGTTTAAGGTAAAAGCCCCAAATTTGCTTCTTCCTTCCGTATGGGTATTGTCTTTTAAAGTTATCGCCATATTTGTTGATAACTCGATTATATTGTGGTCTGAGATAATAGTTGGAGTTATTTTTATATCTGCAATCAAGTTCGTGTTATTTGTGAATACCAGATCTAGGCAGTTATTTTTCCTGGCATTTTCTGTTATCTCCTGTGTCAGCATAAACTCGTTTGTGAGAGCCATCAGCATTCTTGCTTGCTCCTGGTCCTCTCTTGTGCCCCCCTTATCTTGCTGTATAAATATATTTCTACCCACCTTTTTGTATTTTATAAATGGGAAATTAAAATCGCCACAGAGTATTATATTAGGGGATGGAGAGTTTACGGACTTTATTAGGGTTCTGATATCCTCAATGGCATCCGAAAATTTTCATTTGGAGAGTTTGGAGGTCTATGGATGACTATCAGTACGACGTTTAGTTTCTCTATTTTCACTGCAAGGGTTTCCACGAAACTGTTGGATTTACTTATTACCGTCTCTGTCATATGCCTTTCATGTATATAAATAGCACAACCACCTTTACGTCTATCCTTTCTTAGTAAGTTGAATCCATCGAAATGCAATTCTTTCTTATCGATACAGTGTTCGCAGTTATCACAGTTTCCTTGGCAGTCTTTAAGATGTTTCTGTGAGGCATGCGATGTCCGCCCTTGTTTCGTCCATAACACCTTTCAGGTACGAAACTTTGTTTAGTGAATTGTTCGGTTTTATTCCTTGAATATTTGCCAGGACAATGTTTGTTCTTTATTTGCATTGCCCCTTGTGCATTTTAAGTTCGTTGTCCTTTGATATCGCGTGTTTTGTAGCCTTGTGGTCCTCCGAGATGGATCCGTTCCCGCCTACCTTTTCTGGTAGCTTCTTGCCATGTAGCGGTCCGGCTCGAGGGTTCCCAGCTGTGTCAGCTGCATGTGCTGTATAAGACTTAGCAGCCGTATTGTGTCCGAGATGTTGAAAAAAATTTTGTGTGCTATATATGTTTTGTTTGCTATTTGGGTACATATTCTTTTTTCTCATATTCCTTCTGTTGTCATTTGAGACTTGTCCTTTGAACTTGTCGGGAGATGATGGTAGTAGCATTTTCTCCCGTACTGGTAGGTTCCATATGTCGCGTAGGTCTTGCAAATGTCCGGATGGTAGAATTTGCATTAAAAACGACGTGTTACCCTTTTACACAGTTTTATTTCACAACATGCCGTTAACAAGGGGGTGACTTCGGACACGGGGTGACTGCGGACAGAATCTGAATAAAAAGTTTTACTATTAACTAGCTCCTAAATGAAATAAGTAAAGAAAACTTTCTTTGCATCAGAACATTTCACTCCTATTTCTTATTCTTATTATTTCATTTAGAAACTATTTAATAGTAAAAGTTTTTACTCAGATTTTGTTCGAAGTCACCCAGTGTCCGAAGTTACCCCGGTTTACGGTAGTTCACTTCTCAAGAGATTAGATTTTCACAGAGCAAAATTAAAATAGAAATCGAAGTTTTTCCACTACACTTGTTTAGAGGGTCGTTAACAAAACAATGCTTTCACCCAAAAGCTGACCGACCGACCCTAAGGTGAGGCACGAAGTGGCATTCCTTCTTGCCATGCCATGGAGAGACTACCGTGGTGCCAAGTTTACAAAAGATTATTAAAGTTGCAAAGTTTTAGTCTAATAATGATATTGGCAAATGAATTTATATAATTTTGGTTTTATACTTAACTCTGTTATGTGATTTATATTACCCGAAAAGAACATTTAGAATTTAGGAGTCTCCATTTAAGATTAGAGATTTGGCAACTCTGGAGTGTCATTAGGCTTATCAAAAGCTTGCCAGACATCTATTGCTGGCAAGAGAACTGATACAACATTAAAAATTTAAAAGCCGATACCTTAATTTGTAAAAACAGAACAATATCTTTAAATTTTAACAAAAATTTATTTCCTGTGAAAAACCTTTTACACACACACACACACACACATATATATATATATATATATATATATATATATATATATATATGCATCGGTCGTTGATTGATTGCGGTGAAAACGTAATTTAATAATAGTGAAATACCACAAAAATAAAGACTATTTTTCATTCTTGGCCATTTTATTTTGCTATTTTAATCGCAATACTGGTGAACATCACATTATTATAATATTAAACTTTAATTCAGAAACTGATGGTTTCATGTATATACAGTTTTATGTTATACAGTATATATTTATGTATATACAGTATATACAGTATATACAGTTTTATGCTATACAGTATAGTTAACAAAGTCACGCATATTTCTAAATGGAGTTTGCTCAGATTCCATTTTAACTCACTATAACTGAACCCAATTTTTAACGGTTTGTGTGTGAAATTTGTTTGAATTTGCGAAACAGAAAATTCAGTGGAAACAGCAAGTAATTTTTTCTTATTTACCCAAAAACAGAGGAGGAAAATGTCGGTTTTTTGTATCCCATACTAGACCGTTTGTAGTGAATGAAATTTCTGATCACGCTATTTCCTTGAACATCTATCTATTCCACCGCCGTCGATGTAACACATCTCTATCAAGATAAATTTGGGTAATCATTTAATATGTGTAAGTTATTTAAATCTTGTAACGGGTTAACAAGGTACAGCACAGTTCGAAGAAGAGATAATTTATTTATACAGGATCGCCCAAAAGTCAGCACACATAGGGGAAATTGATTTATATCATACCGCTTGTTTTCTCTGTTCCAGGTGAGACATAGATAGGAAATTAAAGAAATATGAGCTAGTGAAGTTGATTTTCATGTACGTAAAGGAAGGAAGCACGTACCGAAGTGTCGCAGACGAATTTAATCAGCAAACCCAAGGGAGAAAAACATTTGTTTCTCAACTGTCAGAAAAGTGATTGAGCGAGCTAAAGAACTGCCAAGTGTATCGAGGTTAATGGGTTTCAGTCTGAACATTTATTATGAATAAACAAATATAATACGTGAAACAGATTATTTCCCCTATCTGTCCTGACTTTTGGATCACCTTGTAGTTTAAAAATTTTACCTATTGTATCAGCAAAATAAGGATGCAAATATGTTTTAACTTTCTGACTAGTTAACAGAAAGTAATTTTTTTTTTTTCCATTTTCTTAAAGATGTGAAAAACAGCGAAGTTAAGTTTAAGATGTAGACTTTGTAGAGTAAAAAAATAAAAAATAAAAGGATTAATACTGAAATAGTTGCTTCTACGAAAATATTGATGTAATATACATACGCTTTTCCGCAAACATATGTATTATCTTACGAAATAACTAGACTACGGTAATCTCAGTTAAGGAATTCCTTAATGGTCTCTGGATTGTTTCCTTCTCGCCTTTTTCATTCGTTTTTCGGTTTACAATTTCTGTATAATAAACAACAGTGTAATAATGAATGTAATAATAAATTTATAATTTCTGTAATAAATAATAATGCAATATTAAATGTAATAAATTTAATAATAAATGTAATAATTATGTAAAAAAAAAATAGAATCTGTATGTATAGAACAAGAAGATAGTTTTAAATTTGTGCGAATGTACTTATAAGCGGGTCCCTTTAATAAAAATGCCCTTCCAGTGTCGCGAGAACGGAATCTAACCTAGGTGCGAATTTCTTAATGGTCCCTGGACTGTTTTCCCTCTTGTTTTTGGTTCATTCGTTTTTCTGTATCCGCCCGAAGAGGATGCCAGAGGGCATCGAAACTGTTGTGGAAATAAACTCTGTCTATTAGAGTGGGTTTTAATTATAATACTGTTATTGTTAAGGCACTAGGACATTCTTGGGTAAATATTTTTACTGACTCATATCTGAATAATACTCAGTGCAGTATGTTGAGTAAAGTTGACAGCAAAGTAAGAATGCCACTGAATCTTATAATAGTAATGTTAGCAGCTCTTTCATTTGGTAAGAAAGAATGAACCCATAAACGTACAGACCGTACTGATTAAATCTTAACAACGGAGATGTAGTTACAAGATGAAAAAATTCGCTCTGGGAGAAAGAATCTTTCGGGTGATGGGGGAGAAGAGAAAGAAGCCAATTGAAACGATGGATTATTTTTTGTATAAATCATTCAGCTGCATGCAAATGGATACAAAGGCGGCAAAAGGAAAGTATGCCTTCAAAATAGACGTAAAAGTGTCGTGCGCAACGAAAGAATACTGTAAATAACACTTTTCAGCAAAATCCACTTTTAAATTCTCTTGCAGTAGTGGATAAACAGCATTTCGATGTTTCCGTCAGAACTGTTAGAGATCGTTTGCATGAAAAAAGGAATTCGTCAGAGTTTCAAAAAATTATCATAAAAAGACATAGTTTCGGAAACCACCATGTCAGTCATGGGATAGACTACTGGCGAAATTATTTTTACTAGGATATACCTCTTCAATTAACCATCAAAGAATACTCTGTTGAAGAAGAGATAATACACACATTATTTATGAGAACATATTATGGGAAATGGGAACTGTATGAGTCAACATTATGGAAAATACTTTATGAAAATGTATGGGTCAACTTGTATAACGTTGGAGAATGAAAGATTCTTACGAAAATGCAAAAGTTTTTGAAAAAGTTATGCGACCTTCATTTCGTAGACATTTCCAATACATGCTTTTTGATTAGAAAGAAGCTAGTTTACTAAGGATTTGCCAAGAATGTACAAACACATCGAACTCTTACTCGTACGGTAAATTGGTTCAGTAAAGCATACGATCTAAACCGTATATATCGTATAGTATATATTGAGAACATTTGGGCTAAAACGTTAAACACTTGGGATGCTTCAGAAGTAAGAACACTGCTTTATCACACCGTAACTCAATTGGAATTGCAGCGAAGTAGTCTGCAAATGGATACTCGTTCTGAACAGGCTGTCGAAGTTCTCGAAAATGAAAATGGTTAGACATATTGAACTGAGGTCAACATAACTACAAAAATTTCAAAATAGGGATCTACACTAAATCTTCCATAAATGATGCTTTATTCCACGATGATGTTGGGAAAATGAACTTATCCCTGTTCAATGCTCGAGTGACAGGGCCAGTTGATGCTTAATTGGAATTGTCCAACATTTATTACATTTATAATGCAGTCTCTTAAGGTTAAAGAATCTTTTTAAATGAAGCTCCACCGTATGCATGACGAAACTAAGTAAAAAATGCTTATTTTTAACACGTTTTCTTCCTTCTAAAACTAAGATAATTACGTTAGAAAAACAGATATTCCTCTCTTTTATGAACAGAAAATGTGGACCATTTTTTTAACTCTCAAATTTTTTTTTTTGAATGTTGATTTTTCGTTCTTTCATCTCTGGGGAGATTTGTGGTGATGTATCACATTCTTCTGTGGTGAACTTTTTCTAAATTTTATCCAGTTTTATTCCTTAACCATTTGTTTTATATTTTCTAGATATAATTTTCTAGATAAAAATAACTTATATTGAAATACAACCCAATAAAAGAATAAACTTATATGAAGCTAACCATATGTACATAAAAATAGATAATTTACAATTACAAGCATTTTGTTGCATGATTTTGAATACTGAATGGATATTTTAATAGATAGAAGATTTTAAAAGGTTTAGCATTTTATTATATATAATATTAATTTTTGGTTTAAATCTCTTAATTAAAAGTGATTCAGCTACTCTTATAGGCCTATACGTATATCTCAACAATATATTTCGAAGTCATAGTCTTTATGGTTGCTCCCCGGAGTTAGGTGAAAAAGTTCAATTCCAATATACTGTATTTCAGAGTAACTTTCATTTGGTGCTGGCATTAGCGAGAATAAAATTAGTAGAGTGGCACCGTGGTATATGATGACAAAAGATCAAATTTCACAATACTTATAAAAGAAAACTCTCCTAACCTCTTCGAAGTTCGTCTTTCGCCGAAATCAGCTCGTTTCGTAGTTCTCGTCGGTTTACGCAAAATCTGCAAACTGAAAGGTTGGAAGAAAGAGTGGTAATAAAGTATTAAGGAAATTTTTCACCGCAATCGGAACACTCGCGTATAGGTTAGGAGCCATATCTAGAAAAATGTCCCCACGAAAAATTAAAATATGGAAAATACTTTTGTTTATATGTTCGTGTAATAGTGTTGCATAGATTCCGTTTAATATAATGCATAGTTTCAATGGTGCAATTTAAAGTTTTTAACTATAGGTGGTCGGAGAAAGTTTTTAACTACAGGTGGTCGGAGAATTTCCCGTGGTCGGAGAATTTCCCGATACAGTTTAGTGATGGAAATGCGATTTGTTACTACTTCAAGGTAATAGTTAATCCGAAATTTGTACATTAGAGTTAGTGTTTTGTTACAGTAATTATAGAAACTAAGTGATGTTATTATTATAGGTCACTGGTGTAATCAGTTCGTCTCTCAGAAGCAACATGTTAACGAGTTTTGAAAAATCGTTGCCCTTAAGATGTATTGTAAACTTTATGTCGTTTCTAATAAAATGTAGATTTTGTGATGCTCACTATATTGTTATTAGATGGAAAACTTACTTAAGGGTTTATGAGTTAATTCTGTTTAGACCAGCGGTTCCCAACCTGGGGGGCGCGCCCCACCAGGGGGGACGTTTGAGATTCCTAGGGGGGGGCGTGAGGTGGTCAACGGTCAACAAATGCCATTCAAATATATATTCCCAAAAATATATATGGGTAATTTACTTCGTTAGGGAAAACTTGACATCCGTCATCTCATAAACACACGAGCTTTGATGTTTTTTATTATTAATCCTATAATTATCTGGATTCTAGACGTCCATATGGAACTGATGAAAACTTTCGCCCTTTGGGTATGGGGGGCGCCATGGATACAAGGTTGACCAAAGGGGGGCGCAGTGCCAAAAAGGTTAGGAACCCCTGGTTTAGACAATCGAACTGGGAACGAGTCCGAGAACGTGTTTATCTCAACGAACGAAGACCAACAACAAGCAGTATACGAATGTGTTGGGACCTCTTATAAAGGAGACATATGTTGTGGGCCTGCACTGTAGAGTTAGTATCCAAACCGAGATAATCCCGGGTTTCTTCTGCAACTCCAACGCACTGTAAAGTGCATTGGGAGGGGTTATTGCGCAGGTTAAAAGATTACGGATATTTAGGACTTGTATTTATTTATTAGAGTGTTTTGTAAGTAGTTTTGTTGAATATATTCATTACCCTTAATAGTCACTTTTCCCTTAACTAAAGTATTTGTCCTGATGAGTCAACAATCACATGCTCATTCAAGTGAACTTTCGTTAAGTGAGTGAAGGGACATTTAGTGGAAAGAACATTTCTATCACGGGATCAATTCTCGCCGGACATGCGGAAGAGTTTTTTGCGGCGTAAGGCATTACCATCTCCTCGTGGATTAGAATTCTCCAAGCCGTAAGGGACAACGTTCGATGGCTGGTCGTAGCAGGGTTGTTCCATATCTATACGCACGTTTTTGTACTCAAGGTTGTGGTAGCAATAATAATAATAATAATAATAATACAATAATAGCTTAAAAGATACGCAAATAGTTAACTTTTCAACACTTGAATACGCCACCATACTACTAAATATCTTGTGGTTAAATTATTAAATGGTAATTAATTTAAGAACTTTGCTTTCTTTTAAAATCAAGGTATGCATATGATTAATTTTATATCTTATAACTCCACCCATTCTTCATAAGTAACCATGCAATGGAGATTTAGGATATGATATAAAACGAGGTTTAAGTAAATACACTTTTAGCTGAAATAAAATAATATTACATAAAATTAGGTTTTAAATGCTTAATTACAGTATACTGTACAAAGCGACAAAGTCTGCAAGGAATATGAAAATTATGGCTGTTATACGTAAAAAATAACTAGTTCAGCAAGATCCGTTAACTTGCTACAGGAGCTACAGAAGCTACAGAAGCTAAGGCTAACAAAGACCCTAAGATCCACTCTAACGTTAGCCCGAGAGAAAGGAAAGAGTAGGGGGTTAAGAGAAGAGAATAAGGGGTTAATTAAGTAGCAACACCTATCACTCATGGGTTAACATTCATTCAGAAAAAGAGAAAGAAAGGCTCACCATCATCATCAGTCGCCCACTGCCGACAAGTCAGAAAAATAGTCGAAGAGAATAGGAAAGGGGTGAAAGATGAAAATAAGTAAAATAAGAACGCTTACAAACCATGCAAACACAGTCTTAACTCACTATCATACCATGCAAACTACAGACATGCAAGTAAGGAGAGGATAAGAAGGAAAAAAAAGTAGGTAAAGTAAAACAAAAGTGGGTTAGTTTATGCTACGAGCTACATCTACGATCGTGTTAGTCTAATTTTTTTTTTTTTCTGCTGGCATCACACTGGCATGTCACAAACTGGCATTATTGTCAACAGACTCATCCTCGATCACCACCCCTAGAGCTCCTGTTGTTAATTGTTTTATTATATTAAGCAACGTTAATAATTTTAAAGAGGGAGAGGGAAAAGGGTGAGGCTGAGAGGGAAAAGGGGGAGGCTGAGAGGGGAAAGGGGGAGGTTGAGAGGGAGAAGGGGGGTTGTTTTATTATTGTATTAAACAACGTTAATATTTTTAAAAAGCCTATCTAAATGGTTCTTAAACATATTAACGCTGGTAGAGTTCACGACTGACGCGGGAAGATTATTCCATTTATCAGTTACTTTAAACGTAAAGAAGTTTTTAGCGATATTAGTGATGAAACGTCTGCCACGCAACTTAAATCCGTTATTACGAGTACTGTATTATTATTATCGAAAGTGAACAATTTGTCAAAATTTACGTTATCGATGTTATTAACGATTTTGAAAACTTCAATAAGCTCCCCCCTTAATCTCCTAGTTTCGAGTGAATACAGGTCTAACTCTTTAATCCTATCTTCATAAGGCTTGTTGCGCAATGACGGAATCAGTTTCGTGGCACGACGCTGAACCCTTTCTAACCTATCAATATCCTCACGCAAGTACGGGCACCAAAACTGGACGGCATATTCTAAATGAGGCCTGACTAGGGACTTGTAAACGGCAATATAATATCCTTCGATTTAAATTCGAAATTACGTGCTATGAAGCCTAACATCCTATTAGCTTTTGCGCAAGACTCCAGGCACTGGTTCCTAACCTTTAAATCCTTAGATACGCGTACGCCTAAATCTACTAACTCGCTAACTCCCTATCATCCATCGTGTACGTGTAATTATTGTTACGAGAACCTATATGCAAAACTTTACATTTGTCTACGTTAAATTGCATCTGCCACTTATCCGTCCACTCCATAATCCTATTTACATCGTCTTGGAGTCTTTTTCTATCGTCCTCGTTAACAACCTTAACGCCTATTTTAGTATCGTCCGCGAATTTTGACACGTTACTGGTCAATCCCACATCTATGTCGTTAATGTAAATTACGAATAGCAATGGGCCTAACACTGAACCCTATGGGACACCGCTACCTACATCCAACCACCCCGATTCTCTACCATTAACTACGACCCTCTACAAATTAGTTAAACAAGACCTATGGAGTCGAAACCCATGCTGACTACTATTAATCAAATCTCTACTTTCTAACTGATCGATGATACGATCCCTAACTACGGATTCCAAAAGTTTACCGACAATTGACGTTAAGCTAATGGGCCTATAATTGCTAGCTACTGCGCGGTCGCCTTTTTTAAAAATGGGCGTGACAGCTAATTTGAAGTCTTCAGGAATAATCCCCGTTTCGAGTGACTGATTAAAAATCTTCGTTAAAGGGCCTACGATAACGTCTTTCAAATCTTTCAAATGTCTGTGATAAAAAGCGTCAGGGCCTGGAGCCTTGCTAACTTTTAGCTTATCGATATAATGCGCAATCTCAGCCTCGTAAACAGTTATTTCATCCAAAATAGTCTCGCTACTAAATGGAACGATATCGTCCACGTCGGGGACATTATTTACGTCTTCTACGGTAAAAACTGTCGCAAAAAAGTTATTGAAAATACCCGCCATCGCCTGAGCGTCAGAAGCCAAAGCGCCGTTAACATCCACTAGAGGGCCTATGCTATCTTTTATCGGCTTACGATTATTGACGTATTCAAAAAACTTTTTTGGATTATGTTTACTATCTGCAGCTATAAGTATCTCTAAATTACGCTTAGCATTCCTAACTGATCTTTTAACCTGACGTCTAAGCTCGATATATCTATTAAAGTTAGCTGCCGTGCCATTGCGCTTATTAAGTCTATACGCTCTGTTACGCTCGTTTATGAACTCGCCTATTTCCCTAGTCCACCACTTGGGCCTACCATGATTTCTAGCGCGCTTGGGCCTACGAGGAATAAACTCCCTTTCAATATTCATAAAACTTTCTTTAAACGCCTCCCAATGCAAATTTGTGTCATTACCCATAAATAAGTTATCCCAGTCCACTACTCTCATCCTATCCGCAAAACTATCAAAATTAGTCCTACGAAAATCAGGGACTTCTATTATGTTACTATCCTTAGTGTTTTCTATCGATAACTTAAACCTAAGAATTTGATGATCACTACATCCTAAACTCTCGCCTACTTCTAAACTATCGACTATATTTTCGCCGTTCGTCATCACCAAATCTAAAATATTGTCACCGCGCGTTGGTTCGGTAACTATCTGTCGTAAAAAATTATCCTCCATGAACTCAATCAATCTCAAACTCTCCTCATTACCAGTAAAAGTCTCGTAATTAACATTAGGGCAGTTAAAGTCTCCGACAATTATACTATTCCGATTGTCAATAAAGTTACCAAGAAGTGAGTAAAATCTACTATCAGTGTCGAAGGGTTGAACGGGAGGTCTATAAACAACAACAAAATTAAAACTAGTACTACGCGCCCTAACTTTAACGCACATCGCATTAATTGCCGTTGGATGCCGTTCAACGAACTCTTTGTCCATGTGGCGCACTAAAGAGTCCCCAATTAAAATATATACAGGGTGTTCTCATAGGGAAACCTTTTCCGATATTTTATTTAGCGACTAGGCTTGTTTTCATTTAAATAGAACAGTGAAGAGCCACAATTATCGTTACTGGAGCGACGAAAATCCGTATTGGGTTGAAGATGCACATTCGCAGGTTGATCCCAGGATTACGGTGTGGGCAGGAATTCATAGAGGAACCATCATAGGACCATACTTTTTTGATGAAACCATGAACGGAGATTCTTACTTGAACAACATTCTGGAGGGAATTTTGAAAAAGTACATTGACGAAATGTCTTTGGATGCTAGATGAAAGTTCCGGTTTGAGGTTGTGTGGAATGTCCGCCCCGAAGCCCTGATTTGACCCCACTTGACTTCTTCTTGTGGGGCCACTTAAAGTCTGTTGTTTATGAGTCAAGACCTCGAACGATTCAGCAGTTAAAAGAAAATATTACAGATCAGTGTAACAGAATTAGTGCGGAAACACTTCAAAACGTAACCGACAGCTTACAAAGACGAGTAGAAATGTGTCAACGGCTACATGGAATACAATTTGAGCATGTACTGGATTAATTGATAAATTGATTGTATTATTTGTAATGTATAGTTAAAATTATTTTCTCGTTCAATTCTGTTATATATTATTCCCCTATGAGAACGGACTTTTGTTACACCCTGTATAAAAAAAAAGTACTATTTCAATTACCTATGAAATAATTCACAGGTCATAAAGCAAAAAGGTGTGGCGAGACTAAATGCTTATTAACGGAATCTAAAAGGATCCGTAAATGAGATCCCCAAATTTCCTTTGAGGGGAATTTTTATAAGAAAAGAATGGCCATAAAATATTTACCATCATTAAATGCAAAAAAACTTCACTTTTTCTACGTGAAAGTCACAATATGATAATAAAAACCCACTCTAATAGACAGAGTTTATTTCCACAACAGTTTCGATGCCCACTAGCATCCTCTTCGTTTTTCTGTATCCACCCGAAGAGGATGCTAGTGGGCATCGAAACTGTTGTGGAAATAAACTCTGTCTATTAGAGTGGGTTTTTATTATCATATTTTACCATCATTAATTGTTGATAAATAAAATCGATTCATAAAACTTTGCATTTGCAAAATATGAAATTCTCTTGCAAGAATAAAATTATTACGGAATTAAAGTATAAATAATTTAATTCAATAAATTACACATTCTGCATCATTAGATTACGATTCGAAGTTATCCTGTTATCAGTTATCTTCTAAAGTTAATACGCTATTTCTCATTCTTTTTATTCTCGCGTAGAAAGCCGAAATTACGTCATTTCTGATGGATTTAATGTTTCATTCCATTTACCGATAATTATTACAACTTATATTCGGTAAAATGTATAGAAAGGTTTTTGATTGATGTGCGGTTAAGATGAAACGTACAACTGCCAACACTACAGTATTTTGTGTTTTTACGTTAAAAATATTCCCAACTTTTTCCAATCGTAATTTTATTTTCAAGTAAATCGAAAAAAGTAAAAAAAAAATTTAGCTTTAAAAGGTTTTTATTTTAGCATTTTACCGTTAACTAGTGGAAGTAATATTTTTATCAATATACTGCGATCTTATATTACTCTCCTACTCGCCAAAATTACATGATTCGTGAGTATTTTTGTCAGTTCTTCGTTTTCTGTACTCACTTTTACCGATAACTATTTTTAATCTTGTGAAGATTTTTTTTCTTATTGAAAAAAATAATGTAATATTTTCTTACTGCAAATAATTAACATTAATATAACGTTTGTTATAATATATTTAAACAACATTTTTGGTGCTGAATTTGATGAACTAAAGCGAGGTCATTCTTAAATAAGACATGTATGCGTGTGTGTGTGGGGGGGAGGGGGTTACCAAGTACGCACAATACTTTTAATTGGAACAAAACCCTTAAATTTAAAGAATACATTTAAGAAACCGTAAAATAAACACGAAATATAAAATTAATTTACTAAAATTATAAGAATGAAGAAACACTCAAATCTTCTATATTATGAATGCCTATAAATAAATAATTTATTTCCTTCAAATGTGGACGAATATAAAACAAACGAACAAAATTTACGTGGACACAGTAATGACTGTAAAAATTAACTATTTATGTTCTTTAGGTGCCTATCGTCAAAGTTTTCCATTGTAGCCAAGTTTATGGAAATAAAGTTAAGCTGTTCGCTCTGAAAACGTATTTGTGATGGCTACAATTCTTGTGCGTTGAATAAACGTCAATGGCCCCGAAGGCTGTTCGTGTTCTTTTTTCATTACTACATCCAAATCAAATTTGAATCTTCCTTGGGGATGTGGGGGTTAAGAATTGATCTCCCGTCTTCCTCGTGTGAGTCGTAAACGACAACTGTACGAAGAACCTCGGGGATGGAGTTGAATCCTTTGCTTTCGGTTTTTCAATTAATGTATCTACTCTGTCCTAACTTTATAATAACATTTTGTTATCTGTTCTAGTCTTTGATGTAATTTTAATTATTAATGTTCATACATCCCATTAATCCCGAAAATCCTATGCTCTCATCTAGTGGTGTGCCGATTAATCGGCATCGGCCAAATTCAGCCGATTCTCTCACCGATTCTTTGAAATTTTAAACTTTTCATTATAAAACAAAATCTATATTTATAGAAAATTGGACAGACAAAAAACACTATTTATGATCATTTATACTCATTTCAAAGTGTAATTATACGGGGTGTTCGGAAAGTCACTGTGCACTTATATAATCGAGATCGTCCACTCACGCTTGATGACCTGAAAACTGCAATAACTGCGTACATAAGGTCCATTTCAAAAGAAGAACTGACAAAGGTGTTTCAAAATAAAATAAGACGGGCCTGTATTGCTGTTAAAGGACATCACTTTCAACACCTTTTATAAGTTCTGATGGTCCCATCCATAACCTCTATCATTCACGAAAAAGGCAACGCTTAATAAGTTAAGTTGCCCAGATATTTACATTTTCTCTCACAAGCTAATCACTAAATATTCATATTATAAAACTATTGTAATTTCCTACTCTATATTAATAATAATTTTGTATTAAGTTGTACTCGTACTTTACTGTATAATTTATATATTATATAAACCATCTTGTTATGATGACTTTATTTTAAGTATTTCAATAATTTTATAAGCCCAAATTGTATACTGTATTCTTTGTTTTTACATTCAAATTGGTCACCAGGAGGGACTTGAAATTTTAATGAAAAATTTTGTTGGCATTGTTGAAGAAAGAAAATACCTTGAACATAAAGAAAATCGGTTACTTTAAATATTGATATTCAATTTATGAAACTAAAATAAAATTATTTTATCATTTTACTGAGTAATAAAACTTTTTAACATCATTTTAGCTACGGTATGAGAGTAACAAATTCTGGTGTTGTATATTGTGAAATGAGGTAAGAAAAAGCATTTAAACAAATCTAAAATGTAAAAATATGAAAATCGAAAGTTTTCATATTAGATTAGTAAAATTTATGAAGGGAATTATTTTTTTTTAATATGGGCAAAAAATTGGCATCGGCATCAGTATCGGCTAAATTTTGGAATCGGTACATCACTACTCTCATCACATAATCGTATATTGCATAAATTTTTCTGTCCCCCACTTACACTATCATCTAACTTCGCCACGTCATCACTGACTGACAGAGCACTTATAAGAATGCATCTCGGCAAATTATATTATTGTTCATTTCTATAATTAATTTTTATTAAACTCGTTTATAGCTCCAATAGATAAGGGTTAATTAATTATAGTATTATATAAATTGACTCCCCTTACAATACTCTCTCTGTGGTACAAATTCCAATTTTATCAGACCAATTCATAACCTTTAGTTAAATTCAACAAAAATGTCCCTTTTACCTATGGAATCCCTTTCATAATCTCATTTACCTTCACAGTAAAGCCATTTTGAACAACTTTTATACCACCTTTAAACCCGCCAGCCCGGCGCCCTTAAGCTTTAAATTCCACAAACCCATCAACGAGAAAAGTCCACAAAATTATACAGCAGCTTTCATTGGTGGAGCCTCGTAAGTTCTCCACTTCATTTCCTTCAAATCACAGTTAAATTTTATGAAATTCACCGCCAAAGTTCAGACGAAATGCATTCTTATTACCACGTAAGCTCGATACCTCTCCTTAAGGCAGGTGGACCTCGAACCTCTTCGTTCTCCGCCTCCGGAAGTTATTAAAAATAGAGGAGCCTCGATTTAGATGTCTTTGCAGTCTTATTCATTCATTAACGAAATTTATGACACTGTTCTTCCTATTATAAATTAATTTCATTAAGTAATAACTGTCTCTGGTGCAGAAATTACAGTTCACTTACAGTACACTAACTGTAAAATTACTATGTTAGCTTCGTAGCTACCAATCATTTAGTTTTCTTTTGTTTGCTTCGTACATATAAATTAAGGGATCACCCGAAGATCAGGGCCCCCAGCCTTCTTTAGTTAGCCTCATAAGGCTAACTAACGAAAATATCACGACCTAACCTAACCAATCGTTAGGTCAACTGTACGCCCTTGACGATTGGTTAGGTTAGATCGTGATATTTTCGTTAGTTAGCCTTATAAAGCTAAAACTAAAGAAGGCTGGGGGCCCTGATCTTCAAGTGATCCAAATTAAGACATACAATATAATTATTTACCTTCCTCTTATAAAAAATTAATTATATTTTTGTAAGTATTTTTGTTATAAAAAAAAATTTGAAGAAAAAAATGAAGAGAAGAAAAATTTCACTTCTAATCTCAAAAACTCAAATCACTTTTAACAATACTTGAATTACCTTCAATTAAATTTTGAACTCTTTAATTAATTCTATTAATGAAGTTAAGAAGTGACTTACATATTTTTCTCGTCTGTTCCAACTTTATTATTACTCAGATATATTTACAAATATGAACGAATGTGAATTCTTAACAATAATTTTGTGCTGTGAAGACTTTATCCCTGACATGCCTGTAGTGCATACCAAGGTTGTGACGGTGAGGGAAACTTTCTTGCGGGTTATTCCACGAGTGATATCTGCGTCATACCTTCCGAACTTGACGCAGAATTTCCTTCGGTTGGGACCCAGTTGGATTAGAGTGTTTCAAGGTGACTTATATTCATTCAAGTGTGCGTGACATTAGTATTTTGTATCTTATTGTTTTAGCCTTGATGATGAAACATACACACACACACATATACAGTATAAGAGTGTATTATTATTATTATATATATATATATATATATATATATATATATATATATGTATAGAAACGACGTAAGTATAGAGGAGCGTTCTGCACACGAGGAAGAGAAATAACGAACAAATGAAAAACGAGGTACCCAGCCTCGTACCCAGTCGTTTCTATACATTAATATACTGCGTGGTTATTGCAGTTAAATGTACATATTCACGATTTGCGAGGGTGCCCTCTCAAGGCATTGGTTTCTGCCCTATGTAGGAGAATTACGACTTCTGACTATCGAGGCCCTGTGGTGTAGTGGTTAGCATATCTGACCGGCAATTGGAAGATCCTGGGTTCGATTCCCGGGCTGGGTACCTCGTTTTTCATTTGTTCGTTATTTCTCTTCCTCGTGTGCAGAACACTCCTCTATACTTACGTCGTTTCTATACATTAATATACTGCGTGGTTATTGCAGTTAAATATATATATACATATATATACAGTATATATATATATACACAGTATATATATTCAAAATTCATATATTGCTTTTACATGTGAAGAGACAATTTGCGAAGCAGAAAGTTGGAAATTAGAAGACTTTGTACCCTAATTTCGAGCTTATGTGAAGAATAAAAGTCTTAGGTTATATTTCCTCTGTTTTGAGGAAGTTCACAAACCTTGACAGTTGACAAGTGTTACTAAATTCATTTATCCTGCGTTGAAGAAGGCAATGGGCAACCACTTCACTAATATGCCCTTGTAAAACTCATGAAAATGTCCAATATTCATAATTATAAAGTTATGTTTTATTGTAGTTGTTATAGGAACAGTAAAAAATTCGTGGACAAAATTCGTTGAGACATAATGTATCATAACTCCAAAGAATTCTCATAATGTGCAGCAGGAAAAACGTTCCACTTGTTGTTAATTGATCAACTTCAAGAACTGAATCAGGTTTAAAACTCTGATTTTGTGAAGTTCAGAAACTTCATTATTTCTTTATAGTTGTAATAACAAACGATGAGATAAATTTTTATTTCGTAGTCAGTGGAACAACAAATATTATTTACAACTCGTGAATTAGATCATGTACCGTATAAAACAGATGTTACAAAGCAACGATACTTTATTGCAGCTTCTCTTTAATATAATTGCTATGGTAACTTCTATTTAAAGTATTTAGGGCGTTCTCTTTCGTGCTAAGTTTGCTATGAAGCTTGCACATTGGCTGAAGCTAACGGAAGAGCATCTCGGTTGTAAACGTATGATGGAATCCATACACTATCTTTAACAGTATATTATCTCTGGTATTAGCTTACTGATACTAAATGTTAAATATACGTTTTGAGAGAAGTAATTAAATATTACAGTATGTACAGTAGCTTTGCAGCGTTTCGTTGTCATGGTAATCAGTTGGTTTGTGTCAAATAATAACTCCAACCTTCGCTTAATATAAGAAATGATATAAAACTTTCACTCTTTGTTATATACGATAATGCTTCTGAAATCAAGTATAGCAGATTATATGCTGTATATGACAACTTTGAACCAGTTGTAGGTCTATATTTTCTAAGAGAACATAAAAACAACGGGCAGCATTACAAATTATCCGAGTTATTTTCGAACCAAGAGCCTTAATGTGACAGTTTCTCCTGTCTCTCACTCTCCTTGTCGCAGTAGTACTGATTTATTATTATTAATTATTAAGAAAATATGTCTGAAGTGGTTCAGATTCTTCCGAGTAGTTCCACAATTTTAGAAGCTCCAAACTCCCGACTCGACCTGGGTCCGATGAATCGTGGAACTCATACTGATATGTCAGACATTATTCAGTACAATATTAACGATGTGAGATAGTCCTCTTTAGAATACGTGAATGTGTTAAAAGGCCATTAACAAGAATCCATCAAAGAATTAGATGAACGATGCCAAGCTCTGCTGAAAGCCGCTAGTGTCTTTCGTTGTGGTACGTCAAGAAGAACAGCCAAAGGGCTCTCTCTGACCAAAAAAATTCTCTTTGGACTAACTTCAATCGTAGCTACTGGAGCCGCTGTTTTACTTCTAATTTTCTGATATCAGATTTAACCGAAGCAAAACTGCTTTTCTTTTGCAAAACAGGCCTAAATTAATATTATATTCACAGTTTAATAACAACGCATACTTAAATGTAATGAAAATGACTTACTTCCTTCATCATTGTTGCTAAAGACTGAAAGATAAATTTTACTTATAATTATCATACGAAACATTTCTACTCCATAAATAAATTGTAACTTTTATTTTAAAAAAATTTATAATTAAGCTGTATAAATTCCACAAACTATATAAAAAAGATTAAAGAATAAGTTTGTACGTGTGTGTACAATTGTACATACATATCTAATTCCCAGTAATAATACAATAATATAGTGCACACTGTGTCGCCTATATGACTCTACTCAATCATCTAACATACATTTGATTACCTGTATTTTCATAGTCGATAGGCCTAAGACCCTTAATGTGTAAAGTATGTATGAACTTCGAAATAAGGAAATACTTGAAAAGCGTATTACTATTAAATAGCTCGTAAATGAAATAGTAAGAATAAGAAATAGGAGGGAAATGTTCTGATGCAAAGAGTTTTGTTTACTTATTTAATTTAGAAGCTATTTAATAGTGAAACTTTTACTCAGAAAAGTCGCAAATTTTGAACTTTTTGAACTAACTTGAAAAATTATAACGACACAAATAAGATTAAATAAAATCTTTCATTCTCCCTACTTAGATTTAGATAGTTTTCATAGTTTGGAGTCATTGATTTGTAATTATCTTTGGTAAATATTGGATTTTACTCCCAGTCTGGTTTTATAATGAGAGCAAACTTTTCTGATCAATTTTGAGGTGCTTTGCACGAATCTGCCACTGGTTTCCTGTGCAAATGCGTAGTTTTTGAGATATCGTAACATAAACATATAGGATATGTTCATGTTACGAGATCTCGTAAATGACTCATTACCACAGGAAACGTGCAAAACACCTCAAAATTAATCAGAAAAGTTTGCTCTCATTATGAAATCACACTGGGAGTAAAAACGAAAAACTAATAACCTAACCTAACCTAACCTAACCTTAGCATTCTCACCTTATTTCGGAGGAGGATATAGTCATACTGCTAGCACAAAACTCACCAAACTAACAAAATTTAGTCGCGAAAAAATAGCCAGAACAGAAAACAATAAACTAATTAAGTCGCCAGAGTAGCGAAAAAATAGCCAAATCAGGAAAAATATTTTATGAAAAAAAGTACATTATAGCCAAAACAGGAAATATATTTTAGTAAAAAAGTACATTTGAACAAATTTGCACAAGATAAGATATATATATTTTTTAGTCAGTTTTTAATGGCAATTCAATATATAGTACTTGTTTAACTGCTTGTGACTGGGAGTAAAATCCAATATTAACCTTATTTTTTATTCACTGATACTAATTAGAATGCAAAAAGGAAAGACTTTATAAAAAACGAACTAGCTTTGTTCTAGGCTACTTTTCTGAACCTTAAACACCATCAGTATTAATAATTTTATATAAAATAAAGGGTCATACATACTCTATGTTAACATATTATAAACAAAGATTTTCAACATGGATTAAAACACATTCGGTGCGGTTTGACCCACCCATGGTACAAATTTGTCCCAATTTGTCAAACTGGTGGGTCAGACCCCACCGAATATGTTAAAGCAAGACAAGGATTTAAATTTAAAAGTGAGTGAAATTTCTGTTTTCTGATTTCAGCCCAATGAAGGTGTAGTGACTGTTTCAGTGATCACCGGAGTTCTGCTTACGCGTTTAATGATAACCCTGAAAAGAAAAGGAAGTTGACAGATCGAAGGTTGATGGGCTTAGAAAAAAAATATAGCTGAAGATTTTTAATTGTTTTTAAATTAAAAACCTAAAAATGTGAATACAAAAAAAAAAACAACCGTTGAAAGATTTCAGTTGATTCTTTTATAACATGATTCCTTTATAATAACAGTAAATAGATTTTTGCCTATAGTGTAACATTTGTAATGTCCGTAGATTTTATACTGGGAGTTTATTCGAGTCGTACTATCCATTTAACCTTGGTTTTGCTTCCGCTCGAATTGTTCATGTTCATTCTGACGAAGATCAAGCTTGTCACTCCACCTTAGACTTGCAATTTAACGTGGAATTCGAACCACGCCCCACCAGCAACCCAGCATCTTAACTACTAGGCTACCCATTTACCTACCAACCATTTTTTTTATTGTGTGGAACGACGAACAGCTGGGTTTTGCTGCGAGCTGCCTGCCGTCACCGGGCCGCCTCGATCCTGGGGCCTATGGATTCATAGTCAGCGACGCTAATCACTACTCCACTATATATATACACAGGGTGTCCATAAATGTTTACCCTGAAAACAGTATGCTCTCATGTTTTAATGACGAATCTTACATCCGTTTCCTTTTTACAGGTGATCTCGTACACGCATAGAGTTTCTGTGCTGTTGTGTTTCGTCTACCGCATTCGCCGCTAGGAGCGCTGTAGTAGCTGTTCAGTTAAGATGGCGTCTATGACAGAGAAGGCACAGTGTGTTGTGTGGCTTGCAGAAACAAAATCTCCTGTCAGTATTCAGCGAAGGTTCAGAACAAAGTATGGAAAGAATCCACCTGATGTGAAGTTAATTAAGTCGTAGATGAAAAAATTCTTGGAAACTGGAAACGTGGAAACGGGAAAGAGCAGTGGTAGACCATCAGTTTCCGATGGGACGGTGGAAAACATTCAAACTGCTTTCACACGGTCACCAAGGAAATCGGTGAGACAAGCTTCATGCCAACTAAAGATACCGAAGTCTACGGTGCACAAGGTGTTGCACAAACGTTTGAAGTTACACGCCTACAAGGTACAAATTGTTCAAGAACTGAAGCCTGATGACCGTCCAAAACGTGAACAATTCGCTATTGACATTTTGAACAGCATTGACGAGGATAATGACTTCTTGTTACGTGTCTGCTTTTCAGACGAGGCTACGTTTCATCTTAGTGGTAGAGTCAACAGACACAATGTGCGTATTTGGGGATCGGAAAACCCACGTGCAGTAAGGGAACATATTCGGGGCAGTCCGAAGATCAATGTCTGTTGTAGACTAATGCATGACCAGATAATTGGTCCTTTCTTTTTCGCTGAGAACACTGTTTCCGCAACTGTGTACCTGGATATGCTCACCAATTACGCCATTCCCCCAGCTGCAGGACAGGCAGCCAACTGTCATCTTCCAACAAGATGGGGCACCCCCTCATTGGGTGCATGTTGTTCGTGAAACTCTCGACGCACATTTCTAAATCGATGGACTGGCAGGGACGGGCCAATCCCATGGCCACCAAGATCACCAGACATTACCCCGCTGGATTTCTTTCTCTGGGGTCATGTTAAAAATTTGGTTTATGCAACAGTTGTTCCAGATATCAGGACATTGCGAAAACGCATTACGGATGCAATTGCAACAGTTAACCCACAAATGTTGGAAAATGTGTGGCGTGAGTGTGAATACCGTTTAGACATTTTACGAGCCACTAGGGGTGCACATGTGGAAGCTTACTAAGTTCATTAACTATGTATCAAAACTTTGTATGTTTATCTACTTATGATTAAAACTGTGTTTGAATACGAGTGTTTATTTAAAAGTCATAGCATGCTTTAATCAGGGTAATCATTTATGGACAGCCTGTATATATATACGTATATATATATATATATATATATATATATATATATATATAATATATATATATATATATATATATATATAGAGAGAGAGAGAGAGAGAGAGAGAGAGAGAGAGAGAGAGAGAGAGAGACCGACTTAACATTTGAATAGAACTCACTAAAATCAAAATGTGCAAATCCTAAATAAAAACCAATCTTATAAACAGATTTCAAATTACTCACATCCAAAAACCAAACTTAGAAATGTTGGTAGTAGAAAAAGCGGCACTTTTTCGTTATTTGCCACAATTTTTTTTTATTTTTCTGCTCTCTCTCTCTCTCTATATATATATTATATTTTTTTTTTTTCCGATATAATTACAAGGTTAATTGAATGCCCAGTTAGGTTAATTGAATGCCCGGTTAGGTCAACTGTATGCTCTTGACAATTGGTTATGTTATGTTGTGATATTTTCTTTAGTTTTAACGAAAGTATCACGACTGGTTCTAGCTGTACGCCCTTAAATTTACGAGAACTACGTCGTTTGACGGCTACTACAAAGGACACTATTGATTGGCTCAAGAAGTATGGGCTACTATTCATCGAAAAAATATATTCTTTTTCATTTTCTTTTTCGTTATTTACGGCTACATACCAACTATTTTATTTTACCAGTCCATTATAAAATTAAGCAAAACATTTGATATTTGAATATCCACATGATGGCTGCTCACTGCGATTCCTGAGGTTTATCCTTGTGCACGAACTTTTTTATATTTGCTAATAAATATTTGGCTTAATATGCGGTAAATAACGAAAAAGCACCGAAAAAGCAGCAGGAAAATTTGCACGTTGGTTTTGCTGCGCGCCGCCTGCCGTCACCGGCTCTCGATCCCGGGGCCGATGGATTCGTAGTCAGCGACGATAACCACCACCGAGGAGCTATGTTAAGAAAATTTTCGAATTTTATTCTGGGTTAGATTTTTTGGAGGTTATTCGATCGTACGATGTAGTTTTCTTTAAATTCTATTCAGTTTGAGTTTACAAATACACTTTTTCCGTATTGAGTCACGGATGTAGTATATATAAAATATTATTCTTAACAAAATACAGGCCTGTATACGGACCGTTTGCTATTGCGGATACTTGTGGTTTTCGGTCCAGTTTGTGTAGAGCAAGTCTAAGGTAGTACGAGTATGACTGTGATTGATAAAGGTAAATTTGTGCTGCCTTGGGAAGAAACACAAACTTGCAACTTGCGGTGCATCTTGCTCCTGAAGAATCATGCACCAGGAATGGTAATAACTGGGGATGCATGTAATACAAACTAACGAAAATTGCAATCAAGTGAATACGGATATGGATGTTCTTTTGATTAGACTAACACAGCATTATTCCTTTCAATGGTGATTCACTATATATGGTTGCTTACATTTCCAAACTGTCCAAGATTAGAACACGTTCAAACATTTGTTGTGCAATGCGTATAAATGTGAATAAAATAATTGCTAAGTATTTGTTTGCAAAATGCATTTTTTATGTTCTCATTATAAAGTACGAGTTAAATTTTATGAAAATGCAAATACAACCCCATCAGACATTGACTGTAACGAAGCTTTATCTGAACATGTTTTGGAAAGGAAGAAATTTAGTATGGATCAGTAATTTTTGAAATCCAAATTACTGTAATTGGTGTATTTTTCAAAACTGTCTTTATTGCTTGTTATTTTGCGTTCAAGAAAATAAAAAAAAACATAGTCATTCACGATGTTTTCTATTAGTAACCAAAGACTTTTACAGAATCAAAAATTCTCACTCTAGAAAAAAACTACATAAAAGTGTCCATGTGTAAAAATAGGCTTAGGAATATAAATACAAAAAATCTGCGGTCAAATTAGCGTTTTTATCAAAGCAGCCTGAGAGCAATGAAGACGCTATGACAATTGTAAGAAAATTTGGGAAGCCGGATCTATTTATTGCGTTTACTTGCAATCCAGGATGGACTGAACTCGATGAAAGCATTGAAGCTTATAAAAGACCAGAATATAGCCAGATATTGTTGTAAGAGTGTTTCACATGAAATTGAATGAGCTGCTTCATGATTTAACAATAAAACATATACTCGGGATGCCAAATGCATCTTTGTATGTAGTTCATGCACCTTTCAGGTGGCGGAACCCGCCATAAAATGACAGGTTCAAGTTTCCCACATGCCCACACCACTCCAACACATCCCACATCCCCTCCCTCCAAAAATTGAGGGGTTGGAGTTTCTCATATGCTCCACACTACCCCTACACTTTCTACACCATCTTTACACCACCTCCACACACCCCACACACCCCACACACCTCCTCACACCCCACACACCACGTCCACACACCCCGCACCCCTCCTCACACCCCACACACCTTCCCCACCAAAAACTGACGGGTTGGAGTTTCCACAGAGTCATAGGCGGATCCAGATGGGGGTGGCCAAGGGGCCTAATTGAAACAACGAGGCTTATTTTGGAGGCCCCCATACATCGTGGTTAAAGGAAATTAGGTAAAACATTTGAATGCTAATGTCCACGTTGCTTCAATTAAGCCATCTGCCCCACCCCCCTCTGGATCCGCCTATGCACAGAGTGCATGGGCAATAAAAAAAGGACGGCTTCAGGAATAGCAATACAAACAGGTTACAAGTGCAAGCAATGCCATCTTTCTTTCTGTCGCTTCCTAGAGAGGTGTCAATCCTAGTTTAACTGTATGGCAAGTTTTAAAAATTTCCGCGGTCTACTTCAAACAAGTTAACGGTCCACCGGTCGACAGCAATCGACGCCCTGAGCACGGCTTCTATACGGCATAATTAATGTAGAAAACCTTACCCCTCGAGATATGATATGGGGGTAGCGGATTAACTGATAAAGGAATTTAACACACTGGTTCCTCTCTCTTTACTATACTTCACTTTGTCTTAAGCTTTTGCTCCCTGAGAAGGTGTTGAAATATACTGTACATGAAAGAACTCAGAGGAAAACTTTTACTTTTCTTGTGGGTTGTTTTAATATATATATATATATATATATATCTATATATATATATATATATATATATATATATATATATATTTATATATATATATATATATATATATATTAGATAGATAGATATATGGCTAGATTCTATAGTGACGTAATTCCTTTAGCCAAGGCTGGCTTTAGCCAAGGCTGGCTTTAGCCAAAACAATTGCATCAACCGAGAGGTTTTCAAATTTTGCTGATGAAGAAGTCAAATGAAACGTACATGCTACTTCCAATTAATGATATGTCGTTGATGTATTGAATTTCATACCACTTTATAGTTCAAATATAGTCCCCCATCGTAACCGGAAAATTCGCCGTAGGAAAATTCGCCGTAAACATTTTCGCCGTAAACATTTTCGCCGTAAGACAAATTCGCCGTAAGGACATTTCGCCGTAAATAAAATAAAATTTAAATTTAAAAAAAGTTTAACTGAACCCTTATAATAGCCGGTGCTGGTTAAGTGTGCGGTCTACCTAGCTTCGAGCAGTCTACCACAATTAAGATTCTTTATACTGTACGGCATTGACGATTGGTTAGGTTAAGTCGTGATAGTTTGGTTAAATAAATTTCTTAAATAAATTCCTTATCTTACTTTGAAACTCACTATATAGGAGGAGAACGAGGCCGAGGCGCGCGAAGGCGAAGAATGGAGCCAACATTTCCTATAGAATTGTGGAATGTTGTCGAAAGAACTCATAATAATATGCCGAGAACGAACAACAGTATAGAAGGCTTCCACAATGCAATACAAAGCTCTATTACTAACATGCATCCAAGTATCTGGAAACTCATAACCAATTTGATGAAGGAAGAGAGTTTAGCGAAGAAGAAAAAGTGTGATGCAGATCGAGTAGACAAAGCAGAGATGAAGAAAAAGTGTAGCGATATTAATGCAAGACTTCAGCGACAAGTGCTTCGATACAATCCGCAGCAAAAAGTAAATTTTTACGCAGCATCACTTGGAATTTGCACACTTTTTAAATGACCTCATTACATTATTTTTAAGAAGTTTTATCACTGACTTTTACCATTGAATAAAGACTTGCCTTTTTAATGCTTATATAATACCCTTTATCATCCATTGATTATTTTTAAAAAATTTTACGGCGAAATGTCCTTACGGCGAATTTGTCTTACGGCGAAAATGTTTACGGCGAAAATGTTTACGGCGAATTTTCCTTCGGCGAAAATGTTTGCGGCGAAATTTCCTAGAGTCACTTCCGACTACTTCCCATTAACCTGTAAAAATTTTAAAAGTATGATATTAAAATTAATATAGCAAATAATACCACTGCTCTGCAAGGTTTCTGATGTTTTAACATTCCTTCATACCTGTTTTATAGTAATTTTTGTATGCTGAATCCAAAAATTATATCTATTTTTGTCCATCACGTAGGAGTTTTCTGCAAATAGCCATATAATTTTATGTTTATATACGCCTGTATATGTCCCTATATATTATATATGTTATTCTTATTGTTATATTATGTTGTTATTATTATCTCATGTATTTACTCTTACGTTTTATCTTTTCAGACTTTGGCTAATATGGCATCAAGAGGCTGTTTAAATCATCCTGACTATTTTGCTGTACATTTGGCAGCTTACTGCAAAGAAACAGAGGCAGAACGTCACAGACTTTGTCCAGAAAGTGTATTATGCCTACAGTACTTTGGAATGAAACTCGGAGACCAAGACAAATTGTCTTAAAAACAATGAAATTTGTTTAGTATTTGTGAAAATATCATAGATTATATTACAGATTTTTTGTGTGTTTCTGTCTCTTCTTATGAAAAAGTAAATACCTTTAATTTGAGTTGTCAAACTTGTAGTCTTTTTAAGGTTGTTCTTCTTCAATAAACGTTAAATGGTATTATTATTATTATTATTAGCTAATGTAAATCCACAAACACACAAATTATAAGATGTTCCACGTATAGTACATAGGTACTCTTTCAACCTGATAATGATTGAAAAGCTGGCGTCGCAACTGATATAATATATATATATATATATATAGTTCGTAGATAATTTTTAATTACGCTATATTATTGTAATAGTTTTCTACTTGCCAATAAAGTAGTTAAAATTAAAGTATTTGCTATACTTTTAAATATACATTAGTTACTGATAGAAAACATTATTGTGTATAGTTTTCTTTTATTTTCTTGAACGCAAAATAACAAGCAATAAAGACAGTTCTGTAAAATACACAAATTACAGTGATTTGGATTTCAAAAATTACTGATCCATACTAAATTTCTTCCTTTCCAAGACATGTTCAGAGAAAGCTTCGTTACAGTCAATGTCTGATGGGGGTTGTATTTGCATTTACATAAAATTTAACTCGTACTTTATAATGAATTGAACATAAAAAATGCATTTTGCAAACAAATTATTAGCAATTCTTTTATTCACATTTATACGCATTGTACAACAAATGTTTGAACGCGCGCTAATCTTGGAAAGTTTGGAAATGTAAGCAACCATATATAGTGAATAAATAATGAATAATAACAAAAATTAACAATTAATTCTGCACCATTATTTCTTGGACACGCTGTATATTCAACAATGAGAGTGAATATGATCAAAAAATAGGTCAAAAGATTTCTTTCCTACATTATTTAGTCACTTTCAAATTTATATTTTAAATAAAATTACTTCTGACCGACATTTTAAAAACAAAAAGTAAAAAATACAGAGGAACAAGGTCAATGATTTTTAAATGAACCTAAAAACATGTCGCACCAGTGTATATATATATATATATATATATATATATATATATTATTATTAATTTTATATATATATACTGTATATATCGGCGGATTTACGTATAGGCACAGTAGGCTCCTGCTTAGAGCGGCAAATTTTGTCTTATTTCAACATAAATATGGCATAAAAAAAACGAAAATAGAAAATAAATGAATTGAAGTGAATAACCTTTATTAATAATAAAATAAATAGATTGGTTTTGCAATTTACAATGACATAAATAATTGTGAAGCTGGACTATTTATTTTATTTAATTTGGCCCTTAAGCTTTAGGCTTTACTGGGCTCTTATTAAAAATAAAATAGATAATTATTATTAATTAATAATAAATAAATCATGAATAAGTATTATTAATAGTTAAGGTATGTGTTAATCTTAAATTATCATTACCGATATAACAAATGCAAGGTCATTATTGAAGGTATTAAACCAATACTATGCAAAGAATTCAATGTTATACATCAGAGATAAGAACTGAACAATCACAAGTAATGTGTCTTTAATCCTAGATTACACACGAGAAATTAATAAACACTAGCAATGTACATTGAACCTAGATTTTTATTAGTATTCCATTATTAATCGAGATTTCAACTGATTTTAAACGAATTTAAATCCACAATATTTTTTATATCAGCATTTAAATCATTCCATAATTTCAATCCAATAAAAATGGGTAATTTTTGAGATAAAGACAATCTAAATTGAGGTACAACATGCTTTGATCTATTTATCGTCTGATATGAGTGGATTTCTTGATAAGTTACAAAATATCTATTTACCCAGTGTAAGTTCTAGGGTTGAAAGCTAGAAGGGCCAACGTCAAAATTTATCATTTTGAGAAAAACACAATTGAAGGTTTCTTTCTGTAATCAAAATTCAACCTTTATTAGTAAATATTATTCCTTTAATTCAGTAAATTAAACACATATGCACTCTCATTTGATGCCTTTTCCAATATCATGCTGCCTGTTTTGGTTTTAAGAAACGTCATTCTTCATTATTCATCTTCATCTGCATCATCTTCGCTCAGGACATTGGCTCATTGCGGTGCACCTAATGATTTGATGACATTGGCCCTTGTAGCACTAAAAGAGCAGCTAATTTCGAGTTCAGCCCTACCCTTATCTTAAAAAAAAAATGGATTTTTTTGACATTGACCCTTCAGCACTCTAGTTAATGATTTTGTTCGTACACGTGTGCCAGTTTGATTACATCATCGAGCTTTAGTAGTTTTAGATCTTTAAATAATGCACTAGAGTGATCAAGGAAATGCACTTATAAGCACTAACAAATTAAATGGATTCACAAAGAAGTTTTAAAATAAAAAACAGCAGCCTCTAACAGCAAACTAGCAATATCAAACAGCACAACTAAAGCCATTGTGGTAACAGTTTCCCTGCCAAAAAATGCAAAATACAAAATACGCTTCTGTGCATATATATATATATATATATATATAACCTTTGGTTAACCTTTGGCTAGCTTCCGCTCGAATTGTTCATTCTGACGAAGGTCAAGCTTTTCACTCCACCTTAGACCTACAGTTTAACGTGGAATCCGAACCACGCCCCATTAGCAGCCCAGCGTCTTAACCACTAGGCCACTTAGGGTACCCATTTATCTACCAACCACTTTCTTTATTGTGTGGAAAGATGAACAGCTGGGTTTTGCTGCGCGCCGGCTGCCGTCGGGTCTCGAACCCGGGGCCGATGGAGTCGTAGTCAGCGACGCTAACCACTACACCACCGAGGCGCATATATATCATGTAGAGGGTTGACAAAAGTAAATAGACACCTTCGGTCTTTCCATATTTGGGATTTGATAATAAAAATTAATAAAAAATCTCAAATTGTTTTTCCCTTTCCATTATGTAAAGTTGATACACGTTCTGGCATTCCATTGATGACTTTTGCCATTTATTCTTGAGGACAATCATCGTGGTGTCTATTTACTTTTGTCACCATTCTATTATACTGTATTTCTGTTAATTATTAAAAAATTGTTAAGTAATACAAGTGCTTATGGAGAATGAGTAAGAATCTGAAAATTATATGTAAAAGTGCACTATGAACAGTCACGCAAATTATGATATCGTGACCGTTTCTAAAAATTTTAATGCATTTATGAAAGGATAATAACAAAAATGTCTGTGATTAGAGAAATAACTGAATATTTCACAGTAAAATTAGAAGCTTCGAAGCTGCCCTAAACTGTGAACACTCTTGCTTCGGAAATTAAACTCTAGTTCTGAATCAATCCAAATACTTAAAGCAAATGGTAAAATGCTTTGATAATTCCAGGTTTGATCATGAACAAATTAACCTTCATATACTTCAAAGCTTTTAGTGAATATAAGGAAATTTTCATAATTCGATCAGTTGGTTTCAAATTCGGTCGTGAAACAGTAGTTTAGACGAGAATTAGGAAATACTGAAAGGTATTTCTATTAAACCAAATCCAGAATGAAGTTGAATGGAATGTGGATTTTGATTATTTCTGTTTTTCCATACGCATTTGAAGCCGTTTGGATCTCTAATAAATTTCATTGCTTCAAGAAAATTCCATCATATGATAATCTCGGGAAGATATCAGCGAGCCAATGCAGGATTTCTTGCATCATGCGTAAATGTTTGTTTTATCAGTATAAAAGTAAGTAACCTTATTTAATCTTTAAATACAACACTTTATTTGTTTACAGAAGGTAATTAATATGACGAGTAAGATCTTACATACATAAATTTATTCTCTTTTATAATTGAAGTTTCACGATGTACCTCATGAAAACTCATTACGAGAGATTTATCCCTTTTAAAAATGTTCGATGGAAACAATTCTGCAAATTTTAATTTTCATCAAACTTTGTTGAGTCAATTTATTTCGCTTCAAAATTAGGTTTCCCAAAATATTTCTACAATTTTAATTTTCTAACATAAAATTAGTTCATGGCAGGAAATCGATTCTTCATTTTTACAATCAATGATTCGCTAAAGTTTTAAACATATTTGGAAAAAATATCGTTTGATTTTAAATGAAACGTTAGTGCCTCACTTTATATACTATATATATATATATATACCGGGTTGCCCAGAAAAAAGTAAACTATTGCTTTTAAGATTTTATTTCAGTTTTATAGAAAGAAATACAAAATAAATAATACATGTTAATAAATACTCCTGTTTATTGGTTATATTATGACATCAAATACTCAAAATATCCACCACTTTGTTGGACAAAGCTCCAAACGATGGCGCCAGTTTTCAATTGTCCTGTTTATGAAATTTTGTGGTAGAGAATTCCATTCTTCCTATACACTATTTTCTTTAGTTTATCCCATATTGCATAATCAAGAGGAGACAAATCTGGGCTGTTGCCAGGCCAAGCTTTAGGTTTTATGTAGTCAGGAACTTCTTTGTTTAAATATTCAATTGTAAGGTGAGCAGTATGACTTGTTGCACCATCTTGCTGAAATGTATGTCGATTTGCAGAAATTTCGCGAATTTTTGGTAGATGTGATGTTTCTCTAATATACTGTTGCAATAATAAACAGCATTCATTTTAACACCGCTTTCAACAAAAACCACGCCACTTTTATCCAGTTTTGAGACACAGCAGGAGATCATTCGTTTTTTAGAAAAGTTAAACCGTTGAATTAAAAGTCTTTCCGGTGTTACTTCTCTCTTGGTTCTTGCTGTAGAATACACTCGATTGTTTTGAGTGGTGATAGGTGATCGAATTGAAAATGATTTTTCATCACTAAACCAGATTCTATTGACATTGGGAAATCTTTCAAGAAAAGCTTGACATGCTTCCATTCTGTTCATCTTATTGACTTCACTCAAGATCTGCACTACATAGCGTTTATAAACTGTCAATTGCGGACCTTCTTTGACAATTCGTTGTATAGAACTTCTTGAAATTCCGGTTTCTGCTGCAATTTCATTTGGTGTCGTATGCGGTCCAGGCATTTTTTCCTGACTTAGAACCATTTCCTCAACCATTGCAATATTTTCATCAGTGCGAACTTCTTTTTTTCTTGCACTACCTTTGGTTCTAGCAACACATCCAGTTCTATCAATTTTACGAATATTTTTTTCTACACCAGAACGAGTCCATGGTTTATTTGGAAACACTGACATAATTTTTCTGGCACCATAGGGTTTCTCAATACGTGATTGTTTTATCAATATGAGATATTCTTGCACTATATGAAGGTATTTTTGATGGGTGATTAAATATTTTTTAAAAATCTACAACAAAGATAAATAGAGTATATTAAAAACAAATATTATAAAGACATAGAGAAGTGCTACATATAAAAGCAAATTATTTATTTAAATTGTTATAAAAGCAAGCAAATCTTGACAATAGTAAATATAATAGTTGATAAAAGCAACAGCTTACCTTTTTCTGGGCAACCCGGTATATAAAACCACTTCGTGAATTGGGCAAATTTCCTGCTCATTTCATGAAATGGGCTATTTCACAAATTGGGCGTAACACACACACAACAAACACACACACACACACATACATACATACATATATATATATATATATATATATATAACGTAAAGAACGACGCTTTGTATAGGAGAATTATCCGCGCAAGATGGGAGCGAAAAAACGAAACAAATGAAAAAATGAGGTACCCACCCGGGAATCGAACCCGGGATCTTCCGATTGCCGGTCAGATATGATAACCACTACACCACAGGCCTCACCCAAACAAATGTCGTAATTCCTCTACATACGCGCAGAAACCAATGCCCCAAAGGGGCACCTCCCGCATGCCGTAACATTATATACATTATAACTGCAAACACGCAGTATAATTAACGTAAAGAACGACGCTTGTATAGGAGAATTATCCGCGCAAGATGAGAGCGAAAGAACGAAACAAATGAAAAAATGAGGTACCCACCCGGGAATCGAACCCGGGTGAGGCCTGTGGTGTAGTGGTTATCATATCTGACCGGCAATCGGAAGATCCCCGGTTCGATTCCCGGGTGGGTACCTCATTTTTCATTTGTTTCGTTCTTTCGCTCTCATCTTGCGCTGGTAATTCTTCTATACAAAGCATCGTTCTTTACGTTAATTATACTGCGTGTTTGCAGTTATAATGTATAATGTTACGGCATGCGGGAGGTGCCCCTTTGGGGCATTGGTTTCTGCGCGTATGTAGAGGAATTACGACATTTGTTTGGGTGAGGCCTGTGGTGTAGTGGTTATCATATCTGACCGGCAATCGGAAGATCCCGGGTTCGATTCCCGGGTGGGTACCTCACTTTTTCATTTGTTTCGTTCTTTCGCTCTCATCTTGCGCGGATAATTCTCCTATACAAAGCGTCGTTCTTTACGTTAATTATACTGCGTGTTTGCAGTTATAATGTACACACACATATATATATATATATATATATATATATAATATATATATATATATATATATATGTAATAGAGTAACTACCGTTTGCAGTAAGAGTGTAAATAACTTAAAACTGATCGATTACCTGAACTTATGCCGACAGAGGGAACGTGTTACATCGACAACAGTGGTTCAGATGTTCATGAAGGAAACATCGTGGGAAGAAGTTTCATTGGCTATGATAGGCGTTACTTGGGAAGAAAAAAACCTACATTTTCTTCTTCTGTTTACCCGTAATAAAAATCTTTTCTTTTCCTGCTCATAACTTAACTTTTTATTATTTAGAAATTAATAAAAACCGTCTAGAAGGTTGAGGACGATAGAAAAATTTTAATACTATTAAATGCTTTTATCAAGTATAGGATTTAATAGTATATGTATGTAGCTCTTCACCAATGCAACAAGTAAAACTTCTTATACCAACTTATATTTCATTCATTTACTGTACAAATGTAATTAAAATTTAATTAAAAACTTCAGCAAAATCAAGTTAAACCAATAATAAACTAAAATAAAGAATAATAGAAATTAAAAAAAACAAATTTAAAGTTTGAGTTTAAAAATATCTTCATGTCGGAGACAAGTTTAAATAACAAAAAAATACATTACCTTCGAATTTTGTAAAAATTTGAACAAATGTTTTGTATCAGTAAAACTTTTAGTAAATGAAGACTTGAATAGGTTAGGTTAGAATGGGTTAAATAATGTTTCCATTATCATATGTATAACTATTCTTTGGATGCAATCGGACCACGCTAGATGAGAGATTTGCCCCTCACGCTTTCCACTACAACTACATCAGTCCTTCAAGAGCAAGATGTGTCGGGCTCTTCATTAAATAACACTGTGTAACACTGATTCTGTTTATATGGAATTTTTTATGTTTTTATATGCATTTGTGGGCGCTGAGTCCAAATCTGGCCTTGGTTTGTGTGTATCATCAATGGTTTCAGAGATAATCCATTTTACATGTTTTACCAGTATAATGTTATTATGGGCGCAGCAATATCAGAATAATCAGGAATTGTTGAGAACAATCCGGATGTTCGTTGACAGTTTCTTGCTCTAGAAATTGCCCGAAACTTCCACTGTGCTATATAAAGAAGAGCGCAGAGTCTGAGAAGTCAGTAAGTGTGAGCACACAAAGAAAGCAGGTTGTTTGTCTGATGGTTACCAGCACTGAGGTACTGTGTTTCTGTGCTTCTCTGTGCTGACGATTTGAGTGTTATCGATCCTTTTTTATTGCGAACATTATTTCAGTGTTGTGAATACATCTTTTTTCTGTAATCTGTAATCTGTTGCAGATTTAATAACTCTTCTCTCTATATCTGCAGGTTATGATTAATGTAGTACAGTTTGGTAAAGAGAATGGCAACTAGAGCTTGTAAACACTCACCGGATATATTCTGCTACGTTTGTGGGTATTACATAGGCCCCAAGCAAGTATCGCACAAGATTGTGAAAGGCACCAAGTTCTGGATCGCGTATCAGCTCTATTTTGGTATGCCTATGGGTGACCAAGATAAGCCCTGGGCACCCCATGTGATCTGTGGAAGCTGCCGCTCCACACTTGAAGGGTGGCTGCGGGGAGTACGCAAGGCAATGCCTTTTGCGCTACCCAGAATATGGAGAGAACCAAAGAGCCACCACGACGAATGCTACTACTGCATGGTAGATGTTTCTAAGTACAGGAAAGTTAAAGGAAGACAGACTCTTCAGTATCCAAGCATAGCGTCGTCCATAGCTCCTGTACCACATGGCGAAGGTCTTCCAATACCACGTCCACCAGAACAGGTATCTATCCATTACTTTACCTTCTGTACTTACAGACTGTGGATCATTATGTGTCGATTTTTCTTAGTGCTGATGCTCTTCTACATATATAGCTATGCCTATATTTTGTTTCTTCGCTTTGCAGGTTGAAAATGAGGATGCAGCTAGCTCATCTGAGATGTCGGCTGGTGAGGACAGTCATGATGAAGAATATACAGTAACTTTCAGTACAAACCCTCACTTTCCAAATCAGAGGGAATTGGATGACTTAATTAGAGATTTGGGTCTGACGAAATCAGGGTCTGAGCTTCTGACCGCCAGACTCAAAGAGTGGAATTTGCTTGGAGAAGACTGCAAGAGCACTGTATACCGAAAGTGGCATAAAGAGTTTGCAAGGTTCTACGATGTCAATGGCTCTCTCTGTTATTGCAGCGAGGTTAATGGTCTATTCACAGCTATTGGGTTAACACATATACCCTCAGAGTGTCAGAGTGGCGCCTGTTTATTGACAGTTCAACTCGGAGTTTAAAAGCTGTTCTACTCCACAATAGGAACAAATATCCATCTATACCAGTTGCACATTCTGTTCAAATGAAAGAGGACTATGAAAATGTCAAACAACTGCTCACTCAAATCAGGTATGAACAATATAACTGGGACGTGTGTGGTGATTTCAAAATGATTGGTTTCCTGTTAGGTTTATAAGGAGGGTTTACTAAATATTCAAGTTTTTTTTGCCTGTGGGATAGCAGGGCTTCAACTGAGCACTATAAAACAGTTCATTGGCCTCCACGTGAAGGACTGCAACCAGGAAACTACAATGTACTCAGGGAACCTCTTGTGAAGCCTGACATAGTTCTGCTACCACCCCTCCATATTAAGTTGGGTCTAATTAAGCAGTTTGTAACTGCGTTAGATTTTGGAGGGGAAGTTTTCCAACAGATTCGGGTCATGTTCCCTAAACTCTCTGAGGCCAAAGTCAAGGCTGGCATCTTTGTAGGACCACAAGTCAAGGCGCTGTTGAATTCAAAGAACCTTGAAGCCAAGATGACTCCGATCGAAAAAGAGGCTTAGTGTACTTTCCGTGATGTGGTTCGTGGGTTTTTAGGCAACCATAAAACACGAAACTATAAGGAGTTAGTGTCAAACTTGATTAAATGCTATGGCAAAATAGGTGCCGTATATCTTTAAAATTACACTATCTGCATTCACATCTAGACTTTTTTCGTGATAACCTGGGCGATGTGAGTGAAGAACATGGCGAAAGATTCCATCAAGATATTCAAACGATGGAGAAAAGGTACCAGGGCCATTGGGATGCTTCCATGATGGGAGACTACGTATGGTCGCTGATCAGAAAGGATAAGATGTTCATACGCGGAAGTCGCGTTCTTCAGTGCATTTTTAAGGAACGCACACTGCATAACGAGGCTTGTTATTCTCTTGTCGGTTCTCCTCATGATATATATTATATCCTTTGCACAATTTTGGGCTTGTTAAACAATTTTGGCTCAATAAACATTAATTTCCAATAGTGTTTTTATTTTCAGAAAATATTTATGTTAGCCTTCTTTATGTACTTTGCCATATGAAAAGTGTGATAACCTATATTTTTGAAACGGATGATGATTGAGCAAAACCAATATAATTTTTGGAATCAGTGCCCCAAAATCATTAACAAACGACAGAAAAATCACAATAAACAGAAAATTGTTCAAATTTTGTTACCCAGTGTAATCTAACTCACCAGCTCCCAAATTTTTGTTTCACATTTGCGTTTTACATTACTCAATTACATTACGTAGATTTGTTAGAGGAGTAAAATATCGTAATGATCTTAATTGTGAAGTATAGAAAAGTAATTTTCACCTGAGACTGAAATAAACTTAAAAATGAACGCCATTTTAGTCATTGACTTTTATACATGGATTCGCAGTTAGTTAATTCCTCTTGAAAGTGCAAAAACTTCATTTTTTTCTAGGTGAAGGTCAACATATGATAATAAAAACCCACTCTAATAGACAGAGTTTATTTCCACAACAGTTTCGATGCCCACTGGGCATCGAAACTGTTGTGGAAATAAACTGTCTATTAGAGTGGGTTTTTATTATCATATCCTATAGAAAGATTAGTGTATATTTCTAATCCAGAATTGAGTTCAGTGTATTTTGGAAAAAAAAAACTATTTTACAAAGCAACTTCTTTCTTTTAAAAGAGACTCAGGACTGGGGTCGTGGAGAGCTGTAGATGGAGACAAGTCAACTTCATTCCAGTCAAATACTGAAGATTCCAAGCAATGGTGGATCTTGGATCTCGTGCGATCGTTTGAGATCAAAAAGATCTTCATTGTTTTGAGGGCCAATCAAATGAAACGGTTTTTCAGTATTAAGGTACACAAATGTGGTGCGGGCTCTCCGCTCGAATGTAGGAAATGACGATGGACTGAATCCGGTAAGTGGTCCCCTCATTTGGTAGACGGAATTGTATCCGTAGGGCTTTCGACCATGTCACTCTTGGAGTGATGGGGATCCAGGAGAACTACTTTCGATCACGTTTAACGTCAACGCTCGTGAGCATACACAACTCTCCGAAATACACAACTCATTGCTCACTCTTATCTCGGTTAGCTACGTCATCTCGGAAGACCACCATCGAATAACTTTAACTAACCCCTTCGTGAAGTAAGGCGTATAATTGCGATAAAATATATAAAGTAAATTTCACGGTGAATGGAAACAATAACGTTCACTTCTCTACGTTTATTATTTCACTAATGCGCTTAAGAGGACAAGTAAATTTACAGGCTACAGCATCGGTAATATTTGTAAGACGAGCTAACGTCACTATACAAATCTCTCACAGAGTCTGCAGTCAAAGGCACAGTTACGGGGGAGCGGAAACAAGGCAAAGAGCCTCACCGTCGACTCTCTCAGGGTTTTTATAGCCTTTGGGTAGGTGGGGTCGAGGTGGAGTAAGTGCCACCTTTTGACGGGGGTTTTCGGGAGGGGTTTAACAGCAAGCGCCTATGGGAGTGCTTCACATCAAAATTTGGGTGGCGTTATATTCAAGGGGTTAACCCACTCAAAAAATTAAATATTCCCTGCCAACCTGGATGTTTTTTTTCGGAGTATAATTCATCATTGTTTTTGTCTAGGGGCGCCCGAATGGCGGCATTTTGATAGGACTAGTCCCCACAAAGGGGTGTAGTTGGAGAGGAAAATATAGAATGCACCTGAATTCTACACTATGGTTGAGAGAACAATTTAAGTGATTTTGTAAACTAGGATAAATACTGATCAGAGGCAACTGAAATTTGGTGTGTAATTGGGTTAGGATAAGAGAAGACGGGCGGTATATAGGTTACATAATTATGCTTTATCTACGGGAATGGTAAAAGAATTTTAGTAAAATTTAACTAATAAAAAAAGATGGGAAAATGAAGTGTTTACAGACACTCGCCTTACATTGCGTGATGCTGACGGTGACGGAGGTGTGGAATCAGAGAATTCATGCGATAAGCATATTTTCATATACTTGTACGTATCGCATTTAATTATTTATTTTGAGATTACAGGTAGGATTATTTGAGATTGCATGGGATTACAAGTGTAGTAATCAAACTTTTTTTTCATTATATTTTAATTACTTATTTTGTTATAATTTCTTACTTTCCTCTTTACTCTCATTATTCAATTTTTTCTACCGTTAATCATTCTCTTTACACGTTTTTCACTTTATGAATATGGTAGACGTGGCCGGCCGAAAAGCCGTTGGGGTTGGGGTTAATTAACACTCTTTGTAACACTTGTTGACACTTTATTTACTTCCGAAACGCTTTTGATAATTTGGGGGACGCGAGTGGGAGATTCAATTAAAATAATTTTACGTCGGAGAGGGCACAAAGAATAATTTAAATTTAAGGTTACATGGCCACAACTTCACGCATGTCGCGCTGCTGAATGACTGACGCCGTTTTGGGGGTAGTCCGCTCTCTGGGCCTCTGTTCAGGATTGCCAACTCTTCCAATTTTAAACAATTACAATCTAACAAACATACTTTATCGTAATTTCACAATTATTAGTAAACAAGTTATATTAAACATTATAATCTTAATTAAACAAAAATTAATATTCTTAACTAGGCATTACTACACTCGCATCACCCCCTTGAAAATAAGTTTGACACTAGGAAAACTTATTAATATAACAAATTTATTTCTTCATTCAACAAATATATATTTTTCAAATTTTTTTTCTTTAACAAATTCAAGTGGAGATAGACAAGAAATCATTAGAATGACAAATTCCACATCATATATTTTGTATCATTTTTATAAAATCGAAAACAACTTATAATTTTTACATTTGCATAAAATAACATTTCACACTAATAATCAAATTACAACCTGTAACTAATCTATAACGTGCCAAAAAGATAACGTAAAATTTTCTTACAGTGGCTACACAAACTTCAAGTTCACAATCTATTCCAGCGATTCCTCATCAAAGATCGCTTTACATTTAAAACATTTATTTGTATAGTTATACAGTTACTATCAGGACAACATAGAAAAAATAAGAAAAAGTTTACATAAAATACTGACCAGAGCGCACATACTATTTCACGAAAAAACACAACAAATACGAGCAATAGTCGCACCCTTTCACTTATAATTTCATTACATAATAATCAGTACATTAATTTGCTGGACGTTGTTTAGACCACAATCCGCACGCTGACAACGGACTACTTCAATTTTCAATCGCAGCTCTCCTGCTCACTTCGCTAGAATGCAAGGGATTGCATCAATCAACATGCAACAGGTCAGCACGCTGTAATGGTTCCGCTCTCTCCAAATGGCGAAAAAAAAAACAAGAGACGTCCAATTCTAAAAGGATCAGGGGGGAGATATACTGAAAGGGGACCACGCGCCGGAATTGGACGGAATTTGCAATTCTAGAAGTTTACGAATCAACTCGCCTGTCTCTTCTCAACTTTTGTCGGTGAACGCTGCTCTTCCTACGTCCAGCTGAAAGACTCTTCCACTGGCAACAATCAAACGATCACTTCGCCGTAGGCCGTTTCGCAACGAACCTACTTTATGTCTGTATGGACAGTACAGTCTTAGACACCCGTTCAAGCTCTCGTGGCTTGCCTACCGCGTGCTAAAACACATATTTAGCGAAGCATTCGAGCAGCGTGACCAGCTACTGCCCAAAAAATACCAGTAGACCATCTTCGATCGAAACTTTCGTGTGCCAAGGCCCTGCACATTCTGTTTCTGTCCCGAAACTGTCCTGCGCCAATCTCTGCGCATTCGGTTTCTCTCTTCTGTCTTCTCTTCCGAAGCCGTCCTGCGCCAAATCTCTGCGCATTTCGGCTTCTTCTTCTCTCTCTCCTATCATTGGTAATCGATCACCTATCCGGTCGACTAAACTCAATGGATGGAACTCTGATTCAAGTTGGTTGCCTCCAAATCGAGCCTCTTGAAATTTTGAAAAAAAATTTAGAAACATTTTTCTGTACTGCTTATCATTTCATATTTAATTTACCGAATTTTCTTGACAGTTCACTTCGAAACAATAACTACAAATTTGTTCTGGCCAAATTCACGGAAAAAAATGACAAGTCTCAAAATTTCGCAAAAATTTAATCACGTCTAGCTACCAATAAGGTCACTTACGGCAGTTACATCGGAGAAGATAAAAAAAAATTCATGAAACGAACGAAACAAAACTGTACAATATAAATATAAAAGCGCCCATACATAACCGCTATTTTAATTTAAGAAATATTATTGTTTCAAACTATCGTCAGAAATCACATCGATACTTTTAAATACGAAAGACAAAAATGAACCCCAGAAACTTCATGTCATCAATTCTTTGAAACTCTCAAACCCCTCTTACACTTGGGGGGGGGGCACACTATAGACGCCACAAAAACGTTACTGGCTATCTCAGAAGGCACCATTTCCGGGTGAACACTCAACCTAAAGTTTCAATTGCATCGCTAAATCCCAAATGAAGTTTAAAAAAATAATTTTCCAAAACAGTTAGTAAAAAGTAAAAACAATTTAAATATTACTACCGAAAATTATTTTAATACAGTAATTCCAACTTGAAACGCTAAATTTCATATGAATCAAACTCGCAATTCACAAATTACATCTGAGAGGCAACTCTTTCAAGAACCCAGTATGGTTTGCAAATTACAAAATCCCAGTAATTTATAGTTTCCAATTAAAACTACAAATTTACATCGTTATGCTAAATAAGAACAGATATTATGAACCCAAAAATACACGCAACCTACTATGTAAACCAGTGATGCACAAACTCTGGCCCGCGGGCCAAATGTGGCCCCCACGGGTCTTTTCAATTCAATGAAAAAGTTAGAACTTTTGAAAACGTTTTCTGTGAAGGGAGATGGAAAGTAAGTAGGCTAATACATTTAGTTATTTTCTTCGCTTGGCCCTCACATCAAAAAAGTTTGTGCACCACTGATGTAAACAAACCAAATTTAAAACAATCACTGCATAAGGGAGAGTGTTCGCTTGTGTTTGGAATCGAGCCTCTATAAAAATATTCCTAACCTAACGAAACTGCAGTACATCCTGACATAATTTTGTAATCCTTTCTATGCAAATGCGCGAACGAAAAAAAACGGACATTTTTCATTTTTAATACCCAACTTAAAATGTCAAATCAAAACATCCTTTTTGCAATACAATTTAATTTCCAAATACAAATTTAACCATTGTCATTGAACTGGAAGAAAGACAAATAAATAAAAAAATCGGATCCCCACCTATAAAAACCAATTATTATAATATACAGATTTTGCAAAATATGTGTGTAAAACGTAACTCACATAGGCCCCCAAAATAAAAATAAAATTTACTGCCGCACTTTTGGACCTATAATTAATAAATTCAATGTTACGCGCGGGAAGAGCTATTAAGAATTTAAGTCATAACATTTGTGCTTCTTAATGAAAATCCTATGATTATTCATGTTAAATCAATTAAAATTTTGTTAAATAACTCTCTAAGAAAATACTAATAATAAATTTAAAAGGTACTATAATTTAATACTCAATAGACATATACCGTAGTGATCATCAATATTCGAACAATATTTTCCGATAGGCCTACAAGAAATTTTTCTTTAGTACAATGCAACAGCCATCTTACAAAATCTCAGTTGGAATTGTCTTGAAAATGAAGGAACGGAAAAAATAGACAAACCAGCCAACCTATAAAATTTTATGAGTATATAAATATGTATAATTATATATATAATTACTATATAAGTATAAGTTTATATATAAGTATATAATTAATGAATATATAAAAAAATAAAAAAAACAAATGAATTTATCGAAAATTTTACGACACAATTTCTCTATTTTAATTAAACCAATTTAGCTTAATTTACACAATCCTATACGGCAAGCATATAATCTGACAACTTCCGAATTAACCCAGTATGAATCAGTATGTTTAAGATTATTTTTCGACTGTCCCTTAAAATGTAACTTAATCCTATTTAGCGCGAAGCGAAGCGAACAAAAGCCCGTAAACCTACATAAACAATAAAATAAGCCTATCATTATATACATCCAATCGAAAAATAATCTTCAAAACTCTACTAATGAATCCTGGAAAATTTTGTTTCATGTTCATTGAATCTCTTAAAATGCTCTACTCTATATATATACATACAAAATATATATATTTATTGCCAAAAAATGCGTTACTACACGCCAACCATTTTTAACTTCACCATATGAAAATGCGTGCCACAATCTATTTAAACAACTAAAATCATTGAATTAACATTTATTTATTAATCATTAATATTATTATTATCATCATTATTATTACTAATTCCAAAATTGTAAACACAAACCGTAAACAAAAGGTAAGCTGAAACAGGAATAACAGTGGAAGAGACGAAAAGAAAAGAAAAATTGAGCCCTCAGACAGCACGATAAATTTTGAAATATTTCCTCTCCGACGGAATGAACGAAAGCTAACGGACTAACAACTCGCGCAATTTTTTTTTTTTTTTTACTCCAACGGAAAACCGACTCAGCAACGACTAAAAGAAGTTTTGAGTCTCTAGACTCCATCTCCATCAAGAAGAGAAAAACAACAACAAATTTTGACGCGCGAAAATTTTCGAAGCGACCCGATTCTGAAAATAATTTGGAAAATAATGGGCGCCATTTTGAATTTCATTTACAATGACTTTTCTAAGGGATGGAAATCGAAATTTGTTTGCAACCGGGTTAACACAGTGCATTTTACTATTTAATTAATCGAAATAGAATAGCTATCAATTTTATAACTACTATAAAACGGTTAGGAATGTAATATTGCCGAAACATAATGCGCGTACAGAAGACGTGCGAAAGCCCGTATTTTAAGAGGGCCACCGCTAGCCACCAAATGTAGTAATCAAACTTTTTTTTATTGTATTTTAATTACTTATTTTGTTATAATTTCTTACTTTCCTCTTTACTCTCATTATTCAATTTCTTTTCTACCGTTAATCATTCTCTTTATACGCTTTTCACTCGCTTTCCGCTATACTTTATGAATATGGTAGACGTGGCCGGCCGAAAAGCCGTTACAACACAAAGGGGGAAGGTGGTTGGGGTTAATTAACACTCTTTGTAACGCTTGTTGACATTTTGTTTACTTCCGAAACGCTTTTGATAATTTGGGGGGACGCGAGTGGGAGATTCAATTATAATAATTTTACGTCGGAGAGGGCACAAAGAATAATTTAAATTTAAGGTTACATGGCCACAACTTCACGCATGTCGCGCTGCTGAATGACTGACGCCTTTTTGAGGATAGTCCGCTCTCTGGGCCTCTGTTCAGGATTGCCAACTCTTCCAATTTTAAACAATTACAATCTAACAAACATACTTTATCGTAATTTCACAATTATTAGTAAACAATTTACATTAAACATTATAACCTTAATTAAACAAAAATTAATATTCTTAACTAGGCATTACTACACAAGGGGTTACTCCGGATGACATGGGTTATTCCGAATTACAAGGGGTTACTCGGGATTACATCGGGTTACTCCGCATATGAAAGATTACACACTGTGATGTCAGGACTAAGGAATTTTGATTTAACATTAAAAGGTAATTCGTCAAAGACGAACTCGTTTGGACCGTAGAGTTTACTGCTACGGGACACAAAAACAAATTTCTTTTACAGTTCTACGTGGTAATTAGACACGTGTAGAGAAGTATATATATATATATATATATATATATATATATATATATATATATATTATGTTTTTATATATATACTTCCATGGCAGTGGGAGTTCATTTCTGTACTGTAACTCTGTCTACGTGCATCAGTTTATATATTATTATTATTATTATTATTGTATTTTCGATTACAGATATTCCTTTCTGATAACTTGGACCTTCAGGACTTCACTAACATGCTACTCTTCGCTTCCCAAGATTCACCACCGACGTCAGAAATTGTATACATTTCCCCAGCTACGGGCTCATCAATGTGCGGAAGATATCTAGTTATTACCAAAGAGGTTACGGATGATGGAAGCGAGAAGACACTGGAGTTTCTTGAAGTTAATCCTTTGCTTGTCAACGGGAAACACTTTCAAGTTCCCTAAATATGTTATCCTTGTGTACTTTAAAGAAGAATATTTGGGTCCTATACCTTTTTCTCGTCCACCCAGAAAACTCCTCAATATAACTGACATCTAGATTGGGGTTAATAGTATTTTGGTTATACTCAGATGACATTAACGGATAAAAATTTGATTCATACACGTTGGTTAAGCTCTCAGAGTTGTTGGCAACATTATCATACTTCAATTAACTATCCAAAGAGGATTTTAATCAGTAAACACAAATGAAATTGCTTGAAATAATATCGATAAATTTTTGTGAGAATGTTTCTCAAAGTCAAGAACCAATAAAGCGTTCTTGTTCTTAATTTGTTAACTTTTTCCAGAAATGACTTGAAATGGAATGTAGGTCATTTTCTTTTTCAAAAGCGTTATACAAACTTTTGATTTTGAGATGGTGGTAAATTAATTTAATTGTTCTTGATTTGGTGCATTTTACATATAGTTTAATCAGACGTTAGTGTTACTGACAACATTCTGAGTTAATGAAAAATCATCCCAAATTTATTTGTTTATTCATACGTTTAAAGCATAGGTTCTCAACCGTTTTAGAATCAACTGCCACTTTTTACCCCAATGCTTTTTTTAAGCACAACTATTGAGTATGGAAGGTGGTACCACCTTACCAAAACCGTAAAGGGGGTACTGTGGTGTTTAATCTTGAGTTTCCATTTTCATCTAAAACGTTAAATTCATTCTAATGATATTCATCAGCATTTGTATTGAATGAAAATTTTGATTCCGGTCTTGCGTGTGATCATTAAAGAGAAATCTTATTAAAAACTTATCATTAATGTGAAGGTTGTTCTTGCTTCTGATGGCACAGCTGAGAAGTATCAGGAACGGATTATTCACTTCCTATTAATATTCCCTTTGAAAACATCATGAAAGCAGTTATGAATCGGGAAACTGCGTGTTTTACTGTCTCCGACATACAACCTGACAACCTAAAAGCGCTGTGCGTACTGCGTACCACAAGTTGAGAATCCCCTTTCTTAAAGAAACTCTTTTTACGATTCCTTTCAGCTAATTGCACATATAATCATTTAACATAAGACAGCCGTTCGTAAAGCGTTAGTTAACATTTAAAGAAGGTTTTAGAGTCATTTCTGAGGGAAATGAGAATGATGAAAAATTTACGATCTTCTTCTTTATCCAAACACAGAGCAGAAGATAGGGAATACTAAAAGTTAAATAAAAACTTTCTGGTTTTTGAAACTTCCTTTCTGACAATATATGAAATAATTTCACTATTTTTACACTCTTCTTTATAATGTTTCTTTAAGACAATATTAAAATTTTCAATTTCATTTATGATACTATTTTTCTTCAATCAAAATTTTGAATTTGAATTTCAGTTGCGATTTCGCAATTGGAATTGCACTTAAGTGACTTAAATTTTAGGAATGAATTTTTTTCAAAAGGTATTTTCGAATCACTTTATATATGATAAATGTTGAAAGCACACTGCACATGTTTTACAAGCAAAGTTAAAATATTACGCATGAAATTTTCCTTAGTACGAGGGTTGTTCAAAAAGTAAGTTTACAAGGTGTTTTGAAGAAACTGTTTTATTACAAGGCAAGTAAATATTACAAGTATTTCAACAACTTATTACTACTTTTCTACATAATCACCAAACAGATTCAAACATTTGTCGTAGCGTGGGACAACCTTTCCGATGCCGGTCAAGTAAAATGTAGAGTCCTTAGTTTGAACCAGTTTCGTACTGACGCTTCTGCATCAGGATCGTTTTGAAATTGTTTACCTCCGTGGTGTTCCTTTAGGGCTGGAAACAAATGGAAGTCACTTGGTGCAAGGTCAGGACTATGGGCGGGGGGGGGGATCCATGACTTCCCATTGGGACGATTCCAAAAGTTGGCGTGTTTGATTTGTAGTGTGAGGCCGTGCATTGTCATGCAAGAACACCACACCTGCAGTAACCAGTATTTTCAGTACTGAGTTTCTTAATAATAATTCTAGATAAGAATTTGCAGTATTGTTATTGTTATTACTATTATTATTATTATTATTATTATTATTATTGTTATCATTATTATTATTATTAAACGTTCAATTTCATATCATACTCATTTATGTATGTATTTTTTTATATAATAATGATTTTTCGTTAAATATTATATATAATATATTGTATACTCGATGTTGCACATAACTGCTTTATACACGTATATATATATATATACTGTATATGAAATTTTACACTTAAACACCTGAAATGAATGAATGATGCAAACCCACAAGGAAAAAGCCAAAATAATTCCAAGGCCTTTCGTGTACTGACGAGGTATACTGCTGAAAACGAAAGGCCTTGGAATCATATTTTCTTTTCCTTGTAGGTTTGAATTATATATATAGGGTGATTCAAAAGTCAGGTTACATAGGTAAATACTGTATTATGTAATGATACAGGGGAATAGTCACATCACATGTTCGATATGGCCACCGTTAACGGCAATGCACTTGTGCAGCCAGCTAGGAATATCACATCAATGCGCTCCTTCGATAACATCTCATAACTCATTTACCTGCAAAGAAACAGAAAAGTCCTATGTAACCTGACTTCTGAATCACCCTGTATATATATATATATATATATGTATATATATATATATATATATATATATATATATATATATATGTGTGTGTGTGTGTGTGTGTGTCCGTGTAATATCATTAAATGGATGATTACCGGAAGCTTCAGTAAATAGGTTTGCATTTCAAACTCGCAAGACCATTGTGTGTAATGATTTAAAGTTTAATAATTAAAAATAATATTATCAATTGAATTTCCCTGATTTGTTTTCACAACAGAAGTCAAAATATTAGAGGGTATACTTAGGAATTATTGATTTTAAAATCTATTTATATTTGTGTGGCTTTTACTGCATATATTTTTACCGCACTTTCAATAACGTCTTTATTGGTATAAATTTTGAAGGCCACTTATTGGAATAAAAAGCTTAAGATATACCATGTTTAGGTTAAGAAATAACTGATATTAAACATGCGAGATTCGAATATTAATCTAACGATTCGAAATGTGTAGTTTGTTGAATTAAAACATTTACTTTAACCATTTTAGCATTTTATTCTTGTAAAAGCACTTCACATTTTACAAATAACAGATTTTATTAATTGATTAGCAATAATTAAGAGTGATTATGTTTCATAAACCTTTTTCATGTAAAAATTGATCTTCTTAAAAGATTACAGCCTGAATGTGGCCGTTAAAATCCACTTTCTTTAATGAAAGGTCTTTAGATTTATTTTCAGATTCTTTCGGATACTATTTTTAAATTTATAGCCATACTATAATTTTTTTTTTGGCTGTTACCTGCGAATTATATGATAGGTAATTAAAATATTTTACACTAAAATACGAATTAATAACTAGTTAAAGAATGTTGCTTTACAAGTTTGTATTTATATGTAACACAGCCATGATTTTCCTATTTTAGGTCATTTTTTTTCAGGTTTTGTATTCTTTAATTGAAAAATTAAAATGCTAATTTGTATCTATTTTTTTTTATTTCAAACAAACTGTATTTAAGTACACCTCGTTTTATACTTGTATCCTAAACGTCCATTGAAGATGTATGTGTGATTACTGATTACTAATCAGGACTGAAGAAAGCTATAAAATATAAAATGAACCGTATATATTACGAGTACAATGACTTCAATGGAAAGCAAAGTTCCGAACTTAACATTTAATAAACTGCAAAATATTTAACGCTCTTGTCGTGTATTCATATGTTGAAAAGTTAACTTAATGCTAAAGTGTTTCTATATATTGAAATTTTGGTCCATGAAATGTGACATAAATATTCATAAAAAATATCATCTTTCACTGATACGGCCAAGCAAATGCGTATAAATTTTAAGAACGTGCTGATTTTGACTTAAAATTTATGTTATTATAAAATTAATGTTAAAAGCACGTCTGGACGCAGAAACGTTTTGCCTCTAAGTGGCAAAATGCAAAATATGCTTATATATGATGAATAAAACCACGAAGGGAAAAGAAACACAAAGTGGTGCTCAAGCACTTTCGTCTAATGACATCCTCAGGAACACTGACGAAAGCGCTTGAGCACCACTTTGTGTTTCTTTTCCCTTCGTGGTTTTATTTATCATAAATATTTTCACGTGTCACTTTCGTGAAATAATTTTCATGCTTATATATATATATATATATATATAGTTACGATAGAAGTGTTCTTCGGGAATCTTATCCTCAATAGGAATATAAAAACAAGAGATACGATTCTCAACATTTATTGGCCAAACTTTTCGGTCCACTCAGGGCCACCTTCAGTGACTGAATGAAAACATTAAAAAAAATCAATAATATCACTAAAGAAACAAAAGTAAATACAAGTGTCAGATAAATATACTGTACATAGTAATAAAACCTAATAAAATAAGCAAAAAGTAAAAAAATAGCTTGAAAAAATTACCTGGATAGTAAGACAATAAAACAATAAAAGTTAAATCCATTAAAAATAAAACAGAATAAACTAAAATTTAAATATTTTTTTAAAGTTTAAAGGACTAACCTGAATAGTAAGAGTTGCAAATGACAACTCAAGAGAAAGGAAAAGAGTAAGAACCTAAGTTAGTGCGTTAGTTGTATTGAAAAGGTGTATGGTTGGTTGATTATGAAGTAGGTAATTTTATCGAGGAAAGGCTATCGTTTAATTCTGGATTATTTAATTTCTTTATAAAAAGGGATTGTAAAATTTTGAGGTCAAGTGAATTAGAAGCAGACGACAAAATCGTAAAGGAGTCCTGGGGGCACGGGTGGTCATGGTCTCTGAATGATGCCGAATAGCAGAGGATTCAGGATTGGAAAGAGGGCGAGAAGTTCGATAAGAAAAACCCAAATGCTTCGAAATCCTAAGTCTGCCCTACATAGCGACTTTGGCAGGTCGCACATTTGTATAGATAAATTACAAGGATCTCAAAAGCACGGGGAGGTGATCTTTATGGCGAAATAAGGAGTGTAGTGAATTAAGAGTGGACATCTTTATAAGTTGAAAAGTTAGTTGGTCTAAAAAAGGAAGCTTAAGATAAACTTTCTGTTTCGAAAACGTGGACCAAATTACTTTGGGCGAATATAGGTTATTAAAACTTTTTGAAATCAATGTCTCAATAGTTGAAGTGCAATAAAAATTATAGTTAAAAAATCTCTTAAGATACTGAATTCCTAAGTTAATGAAGACCAGCTTGAACAGAGGTGATAGGCTCTAAAAATACGACTTTTAATACTAACTAGTTTAAAATTAAGTGGGATATTACTGAAAAAATGAGTACCGAGTTGGGTGGTAGTTGGTTTTCTGTATACTTGTGTTGAAAAGTCTGTACTATGTTTATTTACGGTAACATCAAGAAACGAAATTTTATTGTGTTCTTCTACTTCCATAGAGAATTTAATATTAGGATGTTTAGTATTAATGTAATTTAAAAACAAAGGGGCATGAACTTTATGCTTAAAAATGACAAAACAATCGTCTACATAACGTTTAAATAAAATAGGTTTAAAGTCAGGCGGACAACCCCTCAGCCACTTTTCTTCGTGAAAGCAAAGACAACTATTAGCAAAACACGGACCAAGGGGAGAACCCATTGCTATTCCCTCGTGCTGGTGGAAAAGTTCTTTATTAAAAAAAGAAGATAGTATCCTGGACTGATAACTTTAAAAATTTTGAAAATAATTGTTTGCTTAATCCCAAAATGTCATTAGTGGAGCCAAACAAATAATTTATAATACAGTAATATCACAAGTTTCTAATACAGGTACATTGGTAAACAAAGACTGAACATCAAAGGAAGCCATAAAACAAACCTAGAATTTCAACTTGGTAACACAATCAACAAACTCCAAAAAATCTCGCAAAGTAAACTGACTACGTGTGAGAGACAAAACTCGATCTCGTTTCTTGACAATTTAAAAAGGTTACGTTATGTACCCCAATTTAATTCGTTTTAAACTATATAAAAATCTTTGATGTACAGTGAACTCTATCGTTCTTGGACTAGTAAACTTCTTTCCCTCGAGTTGGACTTAAAACGTAAACTTGTTTTAAAATTGGTTAATAAATTGCTTAAGTTGTCACAACATTTGAAGTCTAATGTGTCTTGCCTTGATTTTATTATTTTAAATAGTTGCATTTCGAAGTATGTATCAAAATTTTATGTCACCTCACTAACCCGTCAAAATTCTAAGCTTGGGTTTGAATTTTTATCTTAATCTTAATAGAGATGAAATCATTTCTAACTTTTCCAATAAGGTTTTATCAACTGAAGAAAAAATAATTTTATCCTTGGGTTTGGATTTTAAACTTCCCGTTTTTAAGCTTGATTTTTGTCGTTATTTTTTATGTTTTGAGAAACTTTGCCATCAAATTAGTCTTTCCCCTCTTTCCTTCAACACTCTAATCCAGTGGAGGATATTAAGCTTTTAGCAAATAAGTTCTACTATAAGTAGGGGGGGAACAGAAATGATGACCCCAGTTTTATGATCTTTAAAAGTTGCTATCATACAAAAGAAGTAAAATGAACCATGTTTTGCTGATATTAACAATGAAAATTATTAGCCACTTTATCTGGTTTTGTTAAAAAAATACTATCAAATTGCTATGACATCAATATTCACATCATAAATTTAGTTAACTGAATTGTTTGCTGATGCTAAATAACAATATTAGCCACAAAAACTGATTATTTGCCATTGATTATTATTTTATGATTTATTATTTACATATAATCTATATATATATATATATATATATATATATATATATATATATATATTATATATATATATATATATATATATTATATACTGTATGTAAAATATTATTATATTACATGATTATTTTAGTTGTAACTTTTTTATGCTTGTTTAATAATTTTTTCTCTTACAGGAGCTAAAGAAATCTTAAAATAGACTTACAGTAATTAACAGGATCAAAATGAGAGAGTTACGTTCTGCTTCCACACGTCGGTGTGGAGATGTGGAATATATTGAGCTATATCAGTTTAAGGCAGGTGTACTGCCACTCCAGCAAGATGTTATTCAAGTGATGATGTTCATGCTGAGGCCAGCCAGAGCTGGTAAGAATCAACTTTCTGTTAGTGATGCTGCATGGAAAGTTGCCTACAACTTGCAGAACCTTTGGATCTGGTGCAACCTATACACAAAGTCGATCAGTAACATTGTCAACCAGATAACAAAATTGTATGAAGAGTTCAAAAAACACTGTCAGGTTCGCTCACAAAGAATGACTGAAGCAAAACGAGCAGAAATTTCAGAATTTAACAACCGTGTTGCAGCCACTTTGTTTGATATCTCCTGTATAGATATGAAATCACGAAGACGCCAAGAGAAGATCTATGGTGTTAAAGTTACTGAGATAGAGTGGAAGTTCCTGAAGGATCAACGAGGACCAAGAAAAATGTTTTGTGATAATTCAGTGGACATGGCATGGCAAAGAACAGCTGAGAGGCAAATGAGGATGCAAGCTGCAATGGACAAGATGCTCCTAAAGGAACAAGAAGACACAAAGAAAAATCAGTTTGTATCACAGCTTTACCAAGAATTTGATGGCTCGATAACAGATGAGGACACATGCACTGAAGTTGAATATATCCCTGAAGAAAATATACCATCAACATCAAAAAAATGAAAATTTGTGTATGCAAACTTGAATGAGGATAGAGACAAGTTGCCTCATCAATACAAGCATATCCGTGAAAGTCCGGCAAAAATAAAAGAAACATTCTACATAGTGGCTGACAAACTGATATCCAAATATCATTTATCATACAACCAAGCAACAGCAGCTATTATTGAAGAGGGAAACTACATGTTCGATCGCAGCTGGAAGTACTTTGACGAAAATGCACATTACATTGATTTAGACAGCGCCAGCACAATCAGCATGCCGAAAAATAGGAAAAGCTATTGAAGCCTTTGTACTGGCAGAAATAGTACAAGAGATCATGAATTCGGATGAGTCAGTCACAATTACTTATCATGATGATGGATCTAGAAAACAGGGTGCAGGGTCATTTTCTGTTCAAGGTATCACAATTAATGGAAAATATCGTTCCCTCACAACGCTGCAGCTAGTATCAGAATCACGAGAAAATGTAGCAGCACTGAGAGTTACTATCCTGAACATTTTATCGGTAGTCAGCGGTTTCAATCCTAAGACTCTGTATGAGAAAATAGATTTTGTGATGACTGATGCAACAAGCCACAACATTGAGGTCGAAAGCATTGTATCTGACATGCTTGACACCGCTCACACACCTGAACATCTCTTATGTCAAGTTCATCCTACATTAATGTTTAATCGCAAAATTGTTTAAGTGTTTAAAGAGATTGATAACACTATTGGACCAGACAAGATATTTGCAAACTTCCTTGTCAGTTGTGTTACATCTCATGATTCAATCACAGAACAGTTCATGGACTGTTTAGTGAGATTGGTTTCACACGATTATGACCATAAACAGTGGAACAAAGCAGGTGACTTTGATCAATACATCATGCCAAAGAAGAATGCTGCTGTTCGCCTACAAAAAGAGAGGTTCAATAGGCTTACTTTCTTGTGCGCTATCACCATCCACTTGGATGAAGATGTTTCTAATTTTCTCAACAAGTGTGAACACATCACTAACCAACTTGCATGCATCCTGCGCTCATTCAGTAACCTTGAATATATTCGCATCCTTTGTCTAGCTGGTGCACTAATTGGAATACATTTGATTCAACCATTCATCAGTCTGACATCGGCTAGCACAACAGATTATGCTAAGATCATGATTGCATTCCCAACGCTGTACGATGATTTATGCAAAACGGATCCATCTGATCTTCTGAACATTGACGAGCCTGCATTCAACTTCATATCATCTGATAGGTTTAAAACGGTTCTGTGGAATGAAGACATCCGTAATTCAATCACGAAAGCCGTTAACTGCTACAAACCAAGAGTCATAAATGTTCTCAGCATCATGATGAAGAAATTAGCAGCTGGATGGCAGAAACAACGTTGAGACATATTCCAGTTTGGTGACTGTGATGCGGAAGCCCCTCGACAGATAAGTGCAATACATAATTTTATAATGTCCTTTTGTTGTTGAATTGATGCTGTTTTTGTATCCTCATGATACAGTACTATTTTATTCCTTTTCAGGTAGCATCGATGGATTAGGAGAAACTACAGAAAGCACCAATCAACAACTTGCATCCAGAACGGTCAGTGGGCAGCATCAACTATGAGCTCAGTCAACGTGGTGCAAAACAGCTACCTATGGCCAGCCGTGCACATGTAAAAGGAAGAAGCACTGACTTGATTGAAGGCAAGTCTATGGCCAAAGTATATGTAAAACTAGTACAGCAAGATGGTCCCCTTCCTAACGTATTGGTAGAATGGAGCAGAAAGCAACAAGAACTTAAGAGGCAAGGATTAAGTGACAAGGAGGTAGCAAACATAGCAGCTGACAAAATAAAGAACAAAGATCTAGACACCCTGAAGAAACTTGGTGGACCTTTCACTAAAGCTAGTGAAGTAGATGATTTTGTGAATGATACAAGGTTGTCACTCAAAGAGAAAAATGACAGAATATACATCGAAGTGAGATATGCAAGCGATACATCGACATCTCTTCCCAGGTCGTCAGATATCTTCAAACTGAAAAAGTACTACAAGAATCTTCCAATAGAGACTTATGCAATTAACTTGAAAATCTATCTAGACAGAGTTACATCAAATATGACAATGACTATGAAAGATTTTGATAATGCTATAAATATACTTATGTGCTAAATAATGTGTGGTAATTAGAGGTATTTATATTATGCTATGTCTGAATTTATGATTTTTTGTTTTGTCTAGGTGATGTAAAAATATATACATATTATTTTCCATTATTTTCTAGCAAATATATTCTGTAATGAATTAATCAATTACAGGTCTATTTCTAACTTCTTCAATAATATTTCATGTTTTAACAAGATTTGTTTAAATAAACTGGAATTTACTCTTAGAATAAACATTATGATATTCAATAAACTTTCAAACCCCATGTACAGGGGGGTTATCGAGTTATCGAGTAAAATACATGATTTTTTCTATTTCTAAGCTGTTCGTAAGTGATAGCATATTTTAAGAACCAAAAAAAATAAATAATCCTCAAAAAATAAAAATTGATCCCCCCCTACTATAAGTTTGATGGGTTTAAGGTTTTTTGTCCAGTTTTTGGTTTTAGTGATTTTAATGTTCTCATGAACTTGCGGAGGGATAAGAATGTAATTATTTGTAAGCCTGATAAGGGTAAAGATGTTGTTGTCTTAGACAGACAAGACTATTTAAATAAAATATATAATTTACTTGGATCTTTTCCGTTTGGGGGCTAGCAACGAATTTTAATGGAAATCGGTATACTAAAATGTAGTTCAGAATAGAATAGAATAGAATAGAATAACCTTTATTAATAATAATAAAATAAATACATTTTTTTTAATTTACAATGACATGAATAATTTTGAAGCTCGACTATTTATTTTATTTACAGTAATTGGGCCCTTAAGCTTTAGGCTTTACTAGGCTCTTATTAAAAATAAGCAGCTAGTTCTTATTAATTAATAATAATAAATAAATAAATAAGTAAATAAGTGTTATTAATAGTTAAAACATGTATTACAATATTAAACAATATTAATGAACAATATTAAACAATATTAGTGGACATTAATCCTAGATTTTTGTTAGTATGCTATTATTAATCGGGATTTCAACTTGGTTTTAAACAAATTTACATTCACAATATTTTTTATATCGGCATGCAAGTCATTCCATAGTTTCAATCCAATGAAAATGGGTAGTTTTGAGATGAAGACAATCTAAATTGAGATATAACAAGCTTTGATCTACAGGGTGTCCCATAAGTCTGGAACCATAGGGTAAAATAAGTAATTCATGTTTTTCCGTTTATGTAAGTGCCCATGATGTCTTTGAGTAAGGAAGAACGCATCCAGGTAATTCTGCTCGTAGGAAGTCGGAGTCAGAGGGGAGGTCGCTGAGGAATTTAACAGATTGCATCCGGACCGCGCGCCGATAACACACAGCTGTGTCGGCAAACTTGTAGCAAAGTTCAAGGAAACGGGATCCATAGGAGATAAACCACGCAGTTCCCAAAAGTCTCTTCGGCATTTTTATTGCCGTTTCTATAATTTTGCCCTATGGTTCCAGACTTAAGGGACACCCTGTATTTCTGGTCTGATACGAGTGGATTTCTTGATGAGTTACAAAATATCTATTTACCCATTGCAAATTAATGGTTTTGTTCTTACATTTGTAAATAAAAATAAAATGTGCCAGTTTGGTTATATCGTTGAGCTTTAGTAGGTTTAGCTCTTTAAATAATGCACTAGAGTGATCAAGGAAATCAGCATCAGATAATAACCTTATTGCTCGTTTCTGGATAACAAAGATACCATTTAATGCGTTGTTAGCGGAGTTTCCCCAAACAAGGGTGCAGTATGTTATATAAGGAAGAACAAGAGTATGATAAAGAGTCAATAAAACTTGTTTAGGGACCACATTTCTAAGTTTAAACATTATAGCAACGCTCCTTGAAATTTTTTTCGCGATATAATTTACATGATCACTCCATTGCAAATTCTTATCTAGCATTACACCAAGAAATTTTGTTACAGTACACTCCTTTATGGCGATTTCATTAACATTAAGTTCATCAAGATATACATTTCTGTTATTAGTAAAAATCATGAAATTTGTTTTACTGGTATTTAGGAAGAGTTTATTGGTGGTCAACCATTTCATTACACTGATGAATTCTGAATGAAATATATTCTTAGCTGTATTAACATCTTTGCAAGAAAAAGAGACAGTTGTTATCATCTGCAAACATTATGAAGTTCAGTATATCAGATGAACGTGGCAGGTCATTTATATATAATAACAATAACAGTGGACCCAGAACTGAGCCCTGTGGCACACCATGTTTGGCAAGCGCTTTAGTTGAGCAAACCTTATTTACTGATACAAAATGATATCTATTGGACAAATAACTTTCAAACCAATCACTGATTGCTCCTCTAAAGCCGTAACAATATAATTTATTAAGTAGAATATTATGGTCTATCTATTACATCAAACGCCTTACTCAAATCCATAAATATTGATATCATTATGTCTTTGTTTTCCTTAGCTATATTTACATATTCCGTAAAATTTAAAATAGCCATTTCCGTTGTTTTATTATTACGGAAGCCATATTGATTTGGAGATAATAAATTGTAGGATTCTAAATATCGCTGCATTCTACTTTTTACAATTTTTTCAAAAACTTTGCTGAACACAGATAATGAACACACCGGCCTGTAATTTGTTGCTAGTGTAGGATCACCCCCTTTAAAAAGGGATGTTATACAACCAGTTTTTAGCATTGATGGGAATATTCCTTTGGAAATACTTTGATTGATAATCTTAGCCAAAGTTACAGATATCTTATCTTTAACAAGTTTCAATATAGATACAGGAATGTTATGAATGTTATTTTTTGTATTTTTTAATTTACCAATAATATTCTGGACCTAGTAGAGGTAGCAGGAACAAAAGAAAATTAATTTAGTAGGCTGGGTGGCAAATATTCTAGAGGTGAGTGATCATTATTTATTAATTGTGAGCGAAGCTTATCCGCTATTGAAGTAAAATGTGCATTTAAAGAGTCTGCAATAGCAGTATCATCAGTAATTTATTTATTATCAACATTTAATTTCTCTACTGAATTTTTTTTTAATTTGTTTTCCGAGAAGATTGTTTATGGTTGTCCAAGTGTTTTTCATGTCTCCTTTATGTTTGGAAAATTGATTGTTATAATAGTTATATTTTGCAATTTTGATTATTTTAGTTAATTTGTTTCTGTATTGAGTATATTGTATTTTAGGAATTTTGCTCTGTAATTGCAATTTGAATAATTTACCGTATTTTTTCCCCCCAAAATACTCCAAAAATCACCCTGCGTTAAAATTAACTCGTTAAAATTGTACATGTGAAGTGAGGTAGGAAGTATATTTTTTCCTAAATTTTTATTTTCCTAAATTTTCTCTTCAAAATTAGGGTGCGCGTTATATGCCGGGAAATACGGTATCTCTGTTCTTTATTGAAGTGATAATTCCTGGAGTGATCCATGGATTTGCGACACTTTTGGGCGAAACTGTTTTTCTCCTTAAAGGAAAGCAAATATTAAAAATATGGAATAAGGTGTCATAGAAGAACTGAAACATATGATCTGGGTCATTTAAAGGTTCGTCACAGTCAAGTCGAGTATTTTCTACAGCCCCCAATAAATTTTCTTTTGTTAACCTCTGAGAATATTCTGTAATCAGTAGTTGTTTTGTCCGCAACCTGAACAATGTTATTGAATATAGCGTAAGTAGGAAAATTATCACTGATGTTTGTGGTTATAATTCCAGAATTTACGAGGGCATTGCTATTTACAAATATATTATCAATCGTAGATTCTGTTATTCGATTGCCATAGCTGCAGACTCGAGTGGGTTTGGTAATAGAATGACTAAGACAGAAAGAATTCATTAAATTTAAAAATTTATGAGAGATTGCTTCAAATTGATGTTGAAGTCACCCGCAACTATGGCATTCGATTTATGAAAGTTGCATAACATGTTATCTAAGTGGATTAAAAAGCTATTGATATTAGTATTAGGTGGTCTATATATTGCATGGACAGAATATACATTACTTTCGTCTTTTATATTAACAATCAGGTTTTCATTGTCACTATTACATACAGAAATTACTTCGTTAGAGTCGTAAGTTTGATGCACATACACATAGATCCCCCACCAATCTAACCATCTCTTACAGTATGATAAGCAACGTAATTATCTATATTATATAGGTTTTCAATACTACTATTTAGCCAGGTTTACGTGAGAATTATAACACTAAATTTGACCGTAGAAGTTTTCAAAAGGGCCAATAAGTAGTTATTGTTCCTAAGAAACTTCGAATGTTTAGATTTCGCACAGAAAGATTTTTATAATATCTTTTTGTAATACAAAGCATTAAACTCATCTATCGATGAGGCCATGGAATTGCCTACACCAGATTCCTGTTCTGGATTCTCTAAACTGGATACAGAATTTTTTGGTAATGAATTGAAATGATTAATATCGGCACATATACAGGGTGTCCCTAAAGTCTGGACACATAGGAAATATCACTAACTATAACTAACTATATGTTATTATTATTATTATTATTATTATTATTATTATTATTATCTTAAATTCATGCAACTGAGGCCTAAGGTAGGCCCACATCGAATCAGCAACCCTGAGGTAGGACCAAATAGGACCTCCAAGTCCATAACTTATGGACTTGGAGGTCCTATTTGGTCCTACCTCAGGGTTGCTGATTCGATGTGGGCCTACCTTAGGCCTCAGTTGCATGAATTTAAGATAATAATAATAATAATAATAATAATAATAATAATAATAACATATAGTTAGTTATAGTTAATGATATTTCCTATGTGTCCAGACTTTAGGGACACCCTGTACTATGAAAGTCTTTAACGATGAAAGCCATTTAACAGTAGTTCTCAAACAATTTCACTAAATACAGAATACGGGAATAAGGAGTTACCGCCCAGTTGGCCGAGAATGGGAAAGTCGACCGTTGAGATTGTATGCGGAGTTATTCGCAGGCCTCCTGTCGGCTGGCGTTTTCGTAGTTCTCATAGCTTCGAATGTTTCTTCTCTAACAAGGTGAACTCCTTTGACCGAAGTATTCCGCGTTGGAGGAGTCTCTCTTTCTTTAATAATTAACTTCGTTCCAAGGAAGTAGGCAACTTTCCCGAGTTTCCTCGCTTCTATGAGTTTAGGGAGCTTTTCTTTACGATTTCAAAAATAACTTTCTTTTTTTGGAGAAATGAAAAACAAACATGTTAGAGCACTTTAAATAATAATTAATGTGTTTTTAACGAAAATATCATGACTTAACCTAACCAATCGTGAAGGGCGTACAGTTGACCTAACCGGGCATTCAAATGATTTAACCTGGCATTCAATTGACCTAACCGGGCATTCAAATGATTTAACCTGGCATTCAATTGACCTAACCGGGCATTCAGTTGACCGAACTGGACATTAATTCTTGATTTTTTTCTGCTACTTTTACAGATCTGCCGGGGATCCTTCAAAAAACGTATTCTTCGTAAAGTTGCACTTTTTACCGTTTGACCGACGCTTTTGGCAACGAAAGAACTGGGTATTTTTATCAAAGGAACACTTTCCAACACTTAGAGCACTTTTGGGTCTTTTCCGTTTGGGGGCTAGCAGCCAATTTTAATGAAAATCGGTATACTAATGTAGTTATGGTCACTGATTTCAAAAATAACTTTCTTTTTTTGGAAAAATTAAAAACAAATATGTTTGAGCACTTTAAATAATTAATATGTGTTTTAACTAGCTTAAACTAGTTACAGAGGATTATGTTAAATTTAGCTAGTCACAAACTGCTACTGTTTATGAAAAAGTGCTCTAAGTGTGGGAAAGTGAGGTCAACTGTACGTCCTTGACGATTGGTTAGGTTAAGTTATGATATTTTCGTTGAAAACACATTAATTATTTAAAGTGCTTTAACATGTTTGTTTTTTATTTCTCTAAAAAAAGAAAGTTATTTTTGAAATCAGTGACCAAAACTACAATTAGTATACCAATTTTCATTAAAATTCGCTGCTAGCCCCCAAACGGAAAAGACCCATTTACTTTCTGATTCTACCATGTTTTTGAAACTGCAGACTGATCCATTTAAATATATTGTGAAACTAGCGGAGAGAATCAACAACATTTTACGTTCTCTCAAGAGTCGTGGGCTTTTAATCAATCATTACGATAAGCTTTTTGCTTCAGATACTAACCCAGGGGTTGTTTATGGCCTACCTAAGACCCATAAACCTGGAGTTCCACTTCGCCCTATTCTTGCAGCCATAAATACTCCAAGTTATAACCTTGCAAAATTTTTGGTCCCAATCATAGACCCTCTCACACGTAGTCAGTTTACTTTGCGAGATTTTTTTGAGTTTGTTGATTGTGTCACCAAGTTGAAATTCTAGAATTGTTTTATGGCTTCCTTTGATGTTCAGTCTTTGTTTACCACTGTACCTGTATTAGAAACTTGTGATATTATTATAAATTCTTTGTTTGGCTCCACTAATGGCATTTTGGGATTAAGCAAACAATTATTTTCAAAATTTTTAAAGTTATCAGTCCAGGATACTATTTTCTTTTTTAATAAAGAACTTTTCCACCAGCACGAGGGAATGGCAATGGGTTCTCCCCTTGGTCCGCCTTTTGTTAATAGTTTTCTTTGCTTTCACGAAAAAAAGTGGCTGAGGGGTTGTCCGCCTGACTTTAAACCTATTTTATTTAAACGTTATGTAGACGATTGTTTTGTCATTTTTAAGCATAAAGATCATGCCCCTTTGTTTTTAAATTACATTAATACTAAACATTAGGGTGTGTCAATTTCAGTAAAGTCAACAATTCAAAAACTACTAATGCTCAAATGATGTCATATTATCTAGCAAACTTAGAAATATCTTTAGTGGTGTTTAAAAAAGCAATTTACCTACTTATATTTGACCATAAAGGTTTGAAAATATAACCTAAATATGACTGTACCATCGTATATCAATGTGCCATTGATATGTGTGGTCAACTTTGGTTATTTTTGGTGTGCAATATGGCTTCTAAGTTTCATATAGTCACAAATGCTGGAGTTTTGATCGTGAATGCGTGTTTTCCCTCCTTTTTGACAATTTTGATTACTTCGTAATGTAAATATTGTGTAATTCAAATTATTCGAAATGTTATGTGTGACCCAAACTTTCTGTATATTTTGATATGATAGATATATGAAATTGTCATTACTTTGAATAATTAAGTCTTGTACCTATAACAATACAGCCTTTTTATCTGAGCTTATAGGAAGATATTAAGAATTTCAATTAACTTAATTTTATGTACTCATAATCAGTAGGCCTATCCAAATTTCAATGACATTTCTTTTGTTCACAGGTCCACAGGATGAGTCAGAAAGAAATCAGAACCCGAAGCAAATCAAGTTGTCACCTAAGTCATTTGGTGGGGACTGGGAGGGAACTTCCCCTTGCTGAGCTGCCCACAGCCAGAGATCTGCTGAGGTATGGTTTGTTGAGGAGAGAGATGAGTGAGGAAGACAGGAGGAATTAGCCAGTTAATGACTTGATTAACATCGGCATTGTTCCAGGGCTACTGGCTCAGTAGAGAAAGGCCAACGCTCTATTCACAGGACCTGTAATCAACACCGAGGTCAGGATCAGGGCTAAAGTGAAGGCACTGTGGGATGAGGCAATGAAGGTGTTCATTGGCAATGTGAAGCTAGAGGTCAAAGATAGGTTCATGATGAAACTGGACAAATTGGTGGACATCCTGACCTGTCACTGTGTGATCAGGAGCTGCAGTGAGCTTGGGTGCAACCCTGTCTGCAACAGTGAGGTTCACATTGACTGCAGCTGCAGGAGCGAGCAGAAGATACCAGTGCAGGAGCTTGCCTTCATTAAAGGTCAGAGAGAAAAGGTGGGCAGAGTGGGGGCACACCAGATGGGTCTACCTGATCACCCTGAGCCCAGGAGACAGGAAGCAGTGCTGCAGAGACAGGAGCAGAGAAGAAAGGCCGAGGAGAAGAGGAGGAGGAGGAAGGCAGAGGAGTCAGCCAAGAAAGAAGAGGAGTTGAGGGAGGAGTCACTGCTGGAGATAGAGTTGGAGAAGACTGGATATACTGGAGGAGGCAGGGAGGAGAGAGGAGGACGAAGATTTCATACCAGAGGCTGCGACAACTTCTTCTTTGCCTGTGGCTAAGAAGAAGAAATACAACACTGAAGATATCACCAACATAGCTCTGGCTAGCTTGAGACATCACACTGGGCTGAGAGAGACTGCAGAGATTGCCACTGCTGCCTGGATTGATGCTGGTCTTATCACAGAGTTTGACACAGTACTGCTGATTGACCACAACAAGGTGAGGAGGGCTCAGGAGAGACTGACTAAGGAGCTGGTCAAGAAGTTTGATGAAGAGATTAGGGAAAATGGCATCACCTGTATCTTCTTTGATGGGGAAAGAGATGACACCAAAGTGATGATGGAAGCTGATGGCAGTGACAGGCAGTTTCCTAGCCTCATTAAGAAAGAACACTACACAGTGTGCAATGAACCAGGTGGGAAATATTTGTGACATTTTGTACCAGAGGAAGCTGCAGAGGAGAGGAGTCATGCTGAGGTCATTGCTGATCATCTGGTGAACTGGCTAAGAGAGAGAGGAGCAGACCAGACCCTTTTGGCCATAGGAGGTGGCAGTAATAATGTGAATACTGGCTGGGAGGGAGGAGTAATGCATTATGTGGAGGCCAAGCTTAGCAGGAAGTCGGTGTGGATTGTCTGTGACTTGCACACTGGGGAGCTGAGTCTCAGACACCTGGTTACTGCACCGGATGGCAATACATTGAGCAACAACAAGTGGTTTGGGCCCCTAGGGAAGATGTTAGACACTGCCACTGAGCTGGAGATCAACCCAAACTTCACGAGGATCACTGTTGGTCCTCCGCTACCCCATCTCAGTCAGGAGGTAGTCAAGGACCTCAGCACAGATCAATCATATGGCTACAGAATCAGCACTGCCATCAGATCGGGAGAGGTACCTCAGAGTCTAGCTCTCCTGGAGATTGGGCCAGTCTGTCACAGTAGGTGGGTCACCACGGCTCTAAGGTTCTGCAGATTGTGGATTTCCAAACATGGGCTGAAGGGTAGGAACCTGAAGAATCTGAGGATAATTGTGAAATTCATAGTGGGAGTCTACATGCCAAACTGGTTCAACATCAAGTTAAATCACAGCTGGGTGGAGGGTCCCAGGCATGTACTGTACCAGCTGGAGCTACTTAGAAGTCAGAAGGAGGAGGTGATAGGAATAGTGATGCCTACAGTGAAGAGATCATCCTGGTATGCACATTCTGAGGCTGTGCTCCAGGCCATGCTGTGCAGTGAGGTGGAGGAGGAGAGGAGGGAGGCAGTGAAGAGGATACTGGAAATCAGAGGTGAAGGAGATGAGGACACACAGGTAGGAGACTGCAGTGTCAGACCCAGGAAGACTCCTGACATCAACCCAGATGCCACTAAACTCTCGGAACTTACTGACTGGAACTCTGGCGTTACTGAGCCTCCTCTGACCTGCTCCCTCACCACTGCTGCAATCAAGGAGTTTCTGGATAGACCAATGGAAGTTCCTGCATGGCCCTCACACACACAGTCAGTAGAGAGGTGTGTAAGGATGACAACTGAAGCAGCACAACATGTTTACTCACGAGAGGAGGGAGGCGTACATCAGTGGCCAGGTAGCCAGTAGGGAGCTCATGTCCAGGAACAAGAGCAAGGCAGATATGGCATCCTTGGCAAAGTTCAAGAAACCTATATTTCTAAGTTTTAATAGTGAAATACAATCAAAATGTCTTTAATTGCAAAGCTGGGCACTTGCGGTTTTTTTGCGGTACTGCGGTACTGCGGTACTACCGCACTACCAAACCGGTACCGCATAACGCAGTACCGCAAAGGATCGCTGAAAGTACAGCAGTACCGCTACCGCATTTTTTGCGGTACTGCGTTATGCGGTACCGGTTTGGTAGTGCGGTAGTACCGCAGTACCGCAGTACCGCAAAAAAAAACGCAAGTGCCCAGCTTTGTTTAATTGAATGTAATGTATGTAAAAAAATGCTAGGGTAAACAAATGACACTGTTAAGATTTTCGATGAAGCTGAAGTATGAATATTAATAAATATTTTTTTTATTGATCCATTTAACATATAAAATAGGAAGTAGTAACATAAAATATTATTTAATTCGTATATATATTATATGTAACTTTTGCTCACCTTGCGTCTTAGTAGTACACGCCACGGGTTATATACAATAAAAAAAATAAATACTTGCAAAAATTGCTGATTTTTCGTAAACTTCAACTTCAAATATAAGTAGCTAGGAGTGGTCAAATCTGGATTTTAAAACCATATTTCGATTTAGCACATAAAATCGCATCATTTGGTCACTAGTAGTATTTGAAAATCTAAAGATTTCACTTTGCTCCCTAAAATTGACACACCGTACTAAACATCCTAATATTAAATTCTCTATGGAAGTAGAACACAATAAAATTTCGTTTCTTGATGTTACCGTAAATAAACATAGTACAGGCTTTTCAACACAAGTATACAGAAACCAACTACCACCCAACTCGGTACTCATTTTTTCAGTAATATCCCACTTAATTTTAAACTAGTTAGTATTAAAAGTCGTATTTGTAGAGCCTATCACCTCTGTTCAAGTTGGTCTTTATTTAACTTAGGAATTCAGTATCTTAAGAGATTTTTTAACTATAATTTTTTGCACTTCAACTATTGAGACATTGATTTCAAAATATTTAAATAACCTATATTCGCCCAAAATAATTCGGTCCACGGTTTCGAAACATAAAGTTTAACTTAAGCTTCCGTTTTTAGACCAAGTAACTTTTCAACTTAATAAAGATGTCAACTCTATTTTGGACAGACACTTTCCTCAATGCGATTTTATAATTATTAATTCTAATCTTAATTCACTACAATCCTTTTTTCGCCATAAAGATCACCTCCCCGTGCTTTTGAGATTCTTTGTAATTTATCTATACACATGTGCGACCTGCCAAAGTCGCTATGTAGGGCAGACTTAGGATTTCGAAGCATATGGGTTTTTCTTATCGAACTTCTCGCCCTCTTTCCACTCCTGAATCCTCTGCTATTCGGCATCATTCAGAGACCCACGACCACCCGTGCCCCCAGGACTCATTTACGATTTTGTCGTCTGCTTCCAATTCGCTTGACCTCAAAATTTTACAATCCCTTTTTATAAAGAAATTAAATCCAGAATTAAACGATAGCCTTTCCTCGATAAAATTACCTACTCCATAATCAACCAACCATACACCTTTTCAATACAACTAACGCACTAACTTATGTTCTTACTCTTTTCCTTTCTCTCGAGTTGTAATTTGCAACTCTTACTATCGAGGTTAGTCCTTTTAAACTTTAAAAAACAAAATTTAAATTTTAACTTTTTGGTTATTTTATTAGGTTTTATTACTCTGTACAGTATATTTATCTGACACTTGTATTTACTTTTGTTCTTTAGTTATATTATTGATTATTTTATGTTTTCATTCAGTCACTGAAGATGGCTCCTGAGTGGACCGAAACGTTTGGTCAATAAATGTTGAGAGTCGTATCTCTTGTCTTTATATATATATATATATATATATATATATATATATATATATATATATATATATATATATATATATATATATATATATATACAAGTCTTTCAGGTTCCTATATACTCCCGAGATATCCAGCTTCGCAAATGTTTGCTACCCGCAATGTCCAGAGCTTCCCGGAGGTAACAAGATGTGCTCAATACAGTCTAGTGCAAAGAATTAAAAAATTAACCTACCCGATTATCCAAGGATAACATGAGTCCTACCGTTTGTCGTCTAAGCTATGGAATTCATGGTAAGAAAACGTCTGTCTGTAGCTCCACTTAACTTCGACATTACTGTATTATTTCTAATTAATTGTGTATATTTCTATCCTTAGTATGTGAACTGTTATTGTATTATTAATATTTGTCATATGGACCATAGTCTGCCAATAAACCTTTTCATTTAATTTAATTTAATTTCATATATAGTGATGAAACGTGTTCTTTAAGAATATACATGTAGAGGGTTGACAAAAGTAAACAGGTACCTTCGGTTTTATCATATTTTGGATTTAATAATAAAAATCAATAAAAAATAACAAATTGCTTTCTTTTTTCCAGTATGTAAAGTTGATACACGTTCTGGCACTCCTTTGATGACCTTTGCCATTTGTTCTTGAGGACAATCACCGTGGTGTCTATTTACTTTTGTCAACATTTTATATGTTTCTAATAATTATTAAAAAATTGTTACCTATCACAAGTGCTTCTGGAGAATGAGTAAGAATCTGAAAATTATATGTAAAAATGCACTCTGAACAGTCACACAAATTATGATATCGTGACCTTTCCCAAAATTTTAATGCATTTATGAAAAATAATAACAAAAATGTCTGTAATTAGAGAAATAAATGGGAATTAGAAACTAAAATTAGAAACTTCGAAGCTGCCTCAAACTATGAACACCTTTGCTTTCCATTTATTTGGAAATTAAACTCTAGTTTTAAATCAATCCAAATACTTAAGGCAAATGGTAAACTGCTTTGGTAATTCCAGGTTTGATCATGAACAAATTAACCTTCAAATATTTCGGAGCTTTTAGTGAATATAATAATATTTTCCGAAATCAATCAGTTGGTTTCAAACTCTGTCGTGAAGCAGTTGTTTAGACGAGAATGAGGAAATATTGAAAGGTATTTCTATTAAACCAAATTCAGAATGAAGCTGAATGGAATGTCGATTTTGATTATTTCTGTTTTTCCATACGCATTTGCAGCCGTTTGGATCTCCGATAAATTTCATTGCTTCAAGAAAATTCCATCGTATGATAATCTCGGGAAGATATAAGAGATCAAATGCAGGATTTCTTGCGTCATGCGTAAATGTTTGTTTTATCAATATAGAAGTAAGTAACGTTATTTAATCTTTAAATACAACACTTTATTTGTTTACAGAAGGTAATTAATATGACAAGTAAAATCTTATATACATAAATGTATTCTGTTTTATAATTAAAGTTTCACGATGTACCTCATAAAACCTCATTACGAGAAATTTATCCATTTTGAAAATGGTCGATGGAAACAATTCTGCAAACTTTAATTTTCATCAAACTTTGTTCATTCAATTTATTTCGCTTCAAAATTAGGTTTCCCAAAATATTTCTACAATTTTAATTTTCTAACATAAAATTAGTTCATGGCAGGAAATTGAGTCTTAATTTTTACAATCAATGAATCGCTAAAGTTTTAAACATACTTTCAAAACATATCGTTTGATTTTAATGAAAACGTAAATGTCTTACTTTATACACACACACACACACACACACACACACATATATATATATATATATATATATATATATATATATATATATATATATATATATATATATATATATATAATATATATCAGTACGTGTATATATCAGAGTATATCATGGGCGGATGCAAAGAGGGGTTCAGGGGGCTTAATTAAAGCAACGTGGACATAAGCATTCAAACGTTTTACCTAATTTCTTTTAACCACGATGTATGTGGCCTCCAAATTAAGCCCAGTTGTTCAATTAAGCCCCCTGACTCCCTCTCTGGTTCCGCCAATAGAGTATATATCAGAGTAACTACCGTTTGCAGTAGGGAAACATTTTCGATGTATTTGCAGATAGACATATTTATAATTTCCTATACTATTAGAAGAGAGTAAACAACTTAAAACTGATCGATTACCCGAACTTATGCCGACAGAAGGAACTTGTAACATCGACAACAGTGGTTCAGATGTTCATGAAGGAAACATCGTGGGCAGAAGTTTCATTGGCTATGATAGACATCACTTGGGATATGAAAGACCTACATTTTCTTCTTCTGTTTCCCAGTAACAAAAATCTTTTGTTTTTTTCCTCATGACTTAACTTTTTATTATTTAAAAACTAGTAAAAATCATCTTGAAGGGTGAGATACCAGAAAAATTGTAATACACTTAAATGCTTTTATTAAGTGTAGGAATTAATGGTATATGTTGTTCTATTTTGTTACTCTTCACCAGTCCAACGGATAAAACTTCTTTGGATCTTTTCGGTTTGGCGGACTGCTACAAATATTTACGAAACTTAGCAAATCAATTATTTACAAATTTCATCCTAAGGAAATGTCTAATTCCTAACATAACTTAATTAAACCTAACCTAACCTAATTTGTAAAATTTGTAAATAATTTGTAAATTTGTAAATAATTGATTTGCTAAGTTTCATAAAATTCTGTAGCAGTCCGCCCAACCGAGAAGACCCTAAAGTTAAACTAACAATAAACTAAAATAAAGAATAATAGAAATTAAAAAAACAAATTTAAAATTTGAGTTTAAAAATATCTTCATGTCGGAGACAAGTTTAAATAACAAAAAAATACATTACCTTCGAATTTTGTAAAAATTTGAACAAATGTTTTGTATCAGTAAAACTTAAATGAAGGCTTGATTAGGTTAGGTTAGAGTGGGTTAAATAATGTTTCCATTACCATATGTATAACTATTCTTTGTATGCAATCGGACCACGCTAGATGAAAGATTTGCCCCTCTTGCTTTCCACTACAACTACATCAGTCCTTCAGAGCAAGATGTGTCGGGCTCTTCATTAAATAATCTAACTCACCAGCTCTCAAATTTTTGTACCACATTTGACTTTTACATTACTCAAACGACACGTAGATTTGTTAGAGGAGTAAAATATCATAATGATATTAATTGTTAAGTATACGAAAGTAATTTTTACCTGAGACTGAAATAAACTTAAAAATGAACGCCATTTTAGTCAGTGACTTTCATACATGGATTCGCAGTTAGTTAATTCCAAAGAAAGATTAATGTATATTTCTAATCCAGAACCGAGTTCAGTATATTTTGAAAAACTACTTTACAAAGTAACTTCTTTCTTTAAACAGAGATCCACAAATGGCGTCGTGGAGAGCTGTAGATAAAAACAATTCAACTTTATTTCACTCAAATACTGAAGATTCCAAGCAATGGTGGATCTTGGATCTCGTGCGATCATTTGAGATCGAAAAAATCTTGATTGTTTTGAGAGCCCATCAATTGAATCGGTTTTTCAGTATTAAGGTACAAAAAAACAAATTTCTTTTACAGTTCTACTTGGTAATTAGACACATGTATGGGAGAATATATATATATATATATATATATATATATATATATATATATATATATATATATATATATATATATATATATGCCATGGCAGTAGGAGTTCATTTCTATACTGTAAACGTCTTCAAAAATTTCTTTAACTATACTTGTGTCAATACTTTTTGAGAAAGTTCATTTCTGTATGTATACTTACAGTACATCTTCATTTATATCTGTACTGTAACTCTCTCTAACGTGCATCAGTTTATATATATTATTATTATTATTATTATTATTATTATTATGATGTATTTTCGATTACAGATATTCCTCTCTGATAACTTAGACCTTCAGAACTCCACTAACATGCTACTCTTCGCTTCCCAAGATTCACCACCGACGTCACATATTGTATGTATTTCCCCCGATGAGGGCTCATCAATGTGCGGAAGATATCTAGTTATTACCAAAGAGGTTACGGATGGTGGAAGCGAGAAGATCCTGGAGTTTTCTGAAGTTAATCCTTTGCTTGTCAACAAGGAAATACTTTCAAGTTCCCTAAATATGTTATCCCTGTGCACTTTAAAGAAGAATATTTTGGTCCTATACCTTTTTCTCTCGTTCACCCAAACAACTCCTCAATATAACTGACATCTAGATCGGGGTTAATAGTATTTTCTTTATAATCAGATGAGAGTAAGGGATAAAAATTTGATTGACACACGTTGGTTAAGCTCACAGAGTTGTTGGCAACATTATCATACTTCAGTTAACTATCCAAAGTGGATTTTAATCAGTAAACACAAATGAAATTGCTTGAAATAATATCGATAAATTTTTGTGAGAATGTTTCTCAAAGCCAAGAACCAATAAAGAGTTCTTGTTCTTAATTTGTTAACTTTTTCCAGAAATGACTTGAAATGGAATGTAGGTCATTTTCTTTTTTATAAACGTTATACGTTATACATTTTACGTTATACGTTATACGTTTTGAGATGGTGGTAAATTAATTTAATTGTTCTTGATTTGGTGCATTTTATACATAGTTTAATCAGACGTTAGTGTTACTGACAAAAGTCGGAGTTAATGAAAAATCATCCCAAATTTAGTTGTTTATTCATAAGTTTAAAGCAGAGGTTCTCAACCGTTTTAGAATCAACTGCCACTTTTTACCCCAACGCTTTTTTTAAGCACAACTAATGAGTATGGAAGGTGGCACCACCTAATCAAAACCGTAAAGGGGGTACTGTGGTGTTTAATCTTGAATTTCCATTTTCGGCTAAACCGTTATATTTATTCTAATGATATTCATGAACATTTATATTGAATGAAAATTATGAGTTCGGTTTTGCGCGTTTCTGTTAGAAAATTAGAAATAATATTACAAAACTTGTGATTTAATGTGAAAGTTGTTCTCGCTTCTGTTGGCACATTTGAGAAATATCAGGGACGGATTTCACCTGCTATTAATATCCCCTTTGAAAACATCATGAAAGTAGTTATGAAACGGGGAACTGCGTATTTTTCTTCCTCCGGCATGCAACCTAAAGGAGCTGGGCGTATCACAGGTTGAGAAACCCTTTCCTTAAAGAAACTCTTTTTATGATTCCTTTCAGGAAACTGCACATATAACACAGGTCAACAAAAAAACATTTTTTTTTTCGTTGCCAAGGAAATTCGTACGAATTTAGGGTATTTTGGGGTTGCTGAATTCCAAAATGAAAGTAGTTTTTCCGATTTGGCTGTAGTTCTTGAGATAATGAATACCCTCAATTAATAGGAAACGTAACCATAACGCGTGCATATGGGAAACTACCGGAACATTCTAGATGGTGAGACCGAATAAAATGCCATTATGTATTTCATGTGTTTACTTTTGTATGATTTGAGACAATTTCAATGCGATTTGTAAGTAGGCTCCGCCTGAACATTAAATGTTTTGCATTTTTACGTGTTTCAATGGGGTACCAATTATCTCATAAATTAGAGCCAATCTAGCAAAACCGATGTCATATTCGGAATCACACACAAAGTTACTCCAAAATCACTCTAATATGATTGGCAATAAAATGAGTGTTGACCAGTGTAATTATTTAACATATGACAGCCGTTCGTAAAGCGTTATTTAACATTTAAAGAAGGTTTTAGAGTCATTTCTGAGGGAAATGAGAATGATGAAATTAAGTGCAAAGGTTTGTATATTTTCGATCTTCTTCTTTATCCAAACACAGACCAGAAGATAGCGAATACTAAAAGTTAAATAATAACTTTCTGATTTATTAAACTTCGTTTCTGACAATATATGAAATAATTTCATTATTTTTATGCTCTTCTTTATAATGTTTCTTTAAGACAATATTAAAATTTTTAATTTCATTTATGATACTATTTCTCTTCAATCAAAATCTAGAATTTGAATTTCAGTTGTGATTATGCAACTGGAATTGTACTTAAGTAAATCTTAAATTTGTAGGAATTAATTTTTTTCAAAAGGTATTTTCGAATCATTTAGGAGGTTTGTTCAAAAAGTAAGTTTACAAGGTGTTTTGAAGGAACTGTTTTATTACAATGTAAGTAAATATTACAAGTATTTCAACAACAACTTATTACTACTTTTCTTCATAATTACCAAACAGATTCAAACATTTGTCGTAGCGTGGGACAAGCTTTCCGATGTCGGTCAAGTAAAATGTAGGGTCTTTCGTTTTTAACCAGTTTCGTACGGCCTCCTCTACATCGGGATCGTTTTGAAATTGTTTACCTCCGACGTGTTCCTTTAGGGCTGGAAACAAATGGAAGTCACTTGGTGCAATGTCAGGACTATGGGAGGGGGAATGATCCGTGACTTCCCAGTGGAACGATTCCAAAAGTTGGCATGTTTGACTTGCAGGGTGAGGGCGTGCATTGTCATGCAAAAACACCATACCTGCAGTAAGCAACCCGGGAAGTTTTCTTCTGATAGTGTTGCGGAGTCGTTGTAAAGTTTCACAATAAGAGGTGGCATTTATTGTTGTCCCTTTTTGTATGAATTCGACATGCAAAACTCCTTAATGGTCCCGAAAGATCGTTGCCATCACCTTACGAGATAAGGACGCAATCTTGAACTTTTTGGTTCGTGGTGACCCCGGATGCGGATGTTTCCACTTTACAGTGTTGGTCCATATGCCTAACAAAATATTGTACTACCAACAACATTATTGTACTATGCATAATGCACCGGTAATTAACCTTGTAAACTTACTTTTTGAACAACCCTCATACATAGAAATTTATTATTATTATTATTATTATTATTATTATTATTATTATTACTATTATTATTACTAGTACACTTCCCGCCGCTTCGCTGACGGTTAGACAGGCTAAACTACAAAAAAAGAACCCAGCCGTGAAAATTTTGAGCTTCACATTGTGTCAACATTTCTGAATCTGGTATCTCCCAAAACCTCCTCACCCCCATTCATACAACTTGGGTGCTAACCCCCTCCCCCACTACCCCCACCCCTCCCCATTACCCCACCCCCCCCATTACCCCCATCCCCACCCTTCCCCCATTTCTAAACTACAGAAAAGAACACAGTCATGAAAATCTTGAGCTTCACATTGCCGCCCGTAATACAATTTCTGAATTTTTTTTACAATTTCTGAATTTTTTTCTCACAATTTTTACTCACAATTTCTGAAAGTGTGACGGACAGACGGACAGACGGACAGACGGACAGACGGACAGCTCTCTTATTATAGTATCTAATATACTATTTCAGAAATGAAGGCTTATATATATATATATATGTAACAGTTTATTTGCGCACACCTACAGGTCGCTACAATTGGTGTAGAACAATGCGGTTTTCACCATTCGATGCGTCTTTTTATTGTGCAGTGCCCATGCTAAAAAAAATTCCCTAACATAAATCCTGCCCCCCTTTTAGGGGTACAGTTCTTCCCATTTCTTCATTTTTAATCATAATTTTGGCACAAAATGGGGGAGGGGGTGGGGTTAATGGGGAAACTCAGAAAAAAAATTGGTGGGGTAAATGGGGGAATGGGGTGGTGGAGGGGGTATTGGGGGAGAGGGGTGGGGTAATGGGGGAGGGGGTGGGGTTAATGGGGAAACTCAGAAAAAAAATGATAACAAACATCGATTCCGGTCAGGAAGATCATGCTTATCACAACTAATGGAACACTATACCAATATTATTGATGCACTCGAAACAATGAAAAATATGATTTGGCGGGCCGCAGGGCCACCAATTAATGTCGGTTCAGTTATTTGGTCAATAAAACTATAGAAATGAACGCAGTCATGAAAATCTTAGGCTTCAAATCCGAGCTCATTGTATTAAGATTTGTGAAGCTTTAGATTTTCATGGCTGCGTTCTTTTCTGTAGTTTTATTGAATGAATAATTGGTTTGCCAGTAACTGGAAGGCCGCAGGCACCCCAATTACTGAGGCCCAAGGTGAGAGGAATAGGAATGATATCCAGATAAAAGGCTACTGATGTTCAAAATAAAATACGCCGTGGGCCCACAATTCAGCCGAAGCACCGCAGATCTAGCAAAATCGGTGCGTTGCGCCGACCTTTTGCTAGTAGATTACTATTACTAAACGTTCAACTTCATATCATACTCATTTATGTATGTATTTTTGTATATAATAATGATTTTTCGTTAAATATTAAATAATATAGTATACTGCATACTCGATGCAGTACATAACTTTGCGTTATATACAGATATATATATATATATATATATATATATATATATATATATATATATATATATATATATATATATATATATATATATATATATATATATATATATATATAGATAGTATTATATATATATATATATATATATATATATATATGAAATGAATTTCACACTTAAACACCTGAAATGAATGAATGATAAAACCCACAAGCAAAAAGCAAAAATAATTCCAAGGCCTTTTGTGTACTGATGAGTTGTACTGCTGGATACACAAAAGGCCTTGGAATCATATTTTCTTTTCCATTGTAGGTTTGAATCATATATATATATACATACATACATACATATATATATATATATATATATATATATATATATATCATTAAATGAATGATTAACGAAAGCTTCAATAAATATTTTTGTATTTGAAGCTCGCAAGACCATTGTGTGTAATGATTTAAAGTTTAATAATGAATTAAAATAATATTAGCAATTGATTTTCCCTAATTTGTATTCACGACAGAATTCAAAATATTAAAGGACATACTTAGGAATTATTGATTTTAGAATCTATTTATATTTGTGTGGCTTTTATTGCACATTTTTACCGCACTTTCAGCAACGTCTTTAGGGATATAAATTTTGAAGGCCACTTATTAGAATAAAAAGCTTAAGGTATACCATCTTTAGGTCAAGAGATAACTGATATCAAACATGCGAGATTCGAATATTAGTCTAACGATTCGAAATGTGTAGTTTGTTGAATTAAAACATTTACTTTAACCATTTTAGCATTTTATTCTTGTAAAAGCACTTCACATTTTACAAATAACAGATTTTATTAATTGATTAGCAATAATTAATAGTGATTAATGTTTCATAAACCTTTTTCATGTAAAAATTGACCTTAAAAGATTACAGCCTCAATGTTTAAGTACATTAGCAATGCCTTCTAAACTTTTGAATATTAATGTACTATTTTCATATAACAATATTGTGAAAAATATCATAGTAAAAAATAGCCCTACCAATAATTCAGGCATTATCTATAAAATTGGTTGTAAACAATGTGATTTTTTTTACATTGGACAAACGGGAAAGGATTTGCACACACGTGTAAAACAGCATCAATATTCAGTTAGAACGGGATAGTCGTTCAGTGCCCTTTTCGTCCATTTGTCAGTAATCCCACTGTATTGATTCGAATAACACTTCAATTTTGTTTCACTCAAGCAACATTGTTAATACAAATATTCTTGAGTCTGCCATTATTCAACTTACAAATAATTTTAACATTACCCAGGGTCTTTTTTCGCTTGATCCTGTTGTTTTGAATTCATTCAGAACGGATTTAAACAAGAGGGGCAAAGTGCTAAAACTCTGGTAGTTTTTCCTTATAAATTTGTATGTTCCTGCTACAACTTGTATTTTTCTATTTTATTTTTATTTATTTTTTTTGTGACCTATATATAGTCTCGAACTTGTTAGTTATTTCAGTGTTCCTGAGGATGTCGTTAGACGAAAGCGCTTGAGCACCATTCTGTGTTTCCTTTCTCCTTCGTGGTTATTTTCATCACAAATATTATTCTCGTGTTACTTTCGTGATATAATTTTCATATATATATACACACAGCAACAGGTGTTTTAGGCTTCTACATAAATTACCCCCGAGATGCTCAGCTTCGCAAATGTTTGCTACCCACAATGTCCCGAGCTTCTCGGAGGTGACAAGACGTGCTCACTGCTCAATACAGTCTAATGCAAAGAATTAAAAAAACCCAACCAACTCGATTATCCAAGCTATCCATGAGTCCTGCCGTTTTCGTCTAAACTATGGAATTCTTGTTACAAAACGTCTGTGTGTGGCTCCATTTAACTTCGACATTACTGTATTATTTCTAATTAATTGTATATATTTCTATCCTTAGTATGTGAACTGTCATTGTATTATTAATATTTGTCATATAGACCATAGTCTGCCAATAAACCTTTTCATTTCATTTCGTTTCATAAGTAGCGATTCAACGTGTTCTTTTAGTAAATGCAAAAAACTTCACTTTTTTACGTGAAGGTCAAAATATGAGAATAAAAACCCACTCTAATAGACAGAGTTTATTTCCACGACAGTTTCGACGCCCACTGGCATCCTCCTCGGGTGGATACAGAAACACAAATGAAACAAAACAAGAGGGAAAAACAGTTCAGGGATCGACCGTTAAGAAATTCGCACCTAGGTTGGATTCCATTCTCTCGAGACAGGAGGGGCATTTTCATTAAGTACATTCGCACAAATTTTAAAACTATCTTCCTGTTCTAAACATACAGATTCTATTATTTTTACATAATTATTACATTTATAATTAAATTTATTACATTTAATATTGCATAATTATTAATTACAGAAATTATAAATTTATTATTACATTGGTTATTACATTGTTGTTTATTATACAGAAATTATAAACCGAAAAACGAATGAAAAAAGGCGATTAGGAAATAATCCAGAGACCATTGAGAAATTCGCACCTAGGTTAGATATCGTTCTCCCGAAACCAGAAGGGCATTTTATTACAGGGTCAGCTTATAACTACATTTCCACAAATTAAAAATATCTTCTTGTTCTATACATACAGATCCTAATGTTTGACATAATTACTGCATATATTTATTTCCACATTAATTACTTCCATTATTACATTTACTAAAAGCGAGTAAGGAAACATTCCAATCCAGAGACATTTAAGAAATTCACACTTAGGTTCGAACACGTTCCCACGACTCCGTAAGGGATTTATTGACCAAGAATCTCATTAAAGGGTCTAACTTATAAGTACCTTCGCACAAATTAAAATTATCTACTTTTTCTATACACACAGATTCTATTATTTTTCTTTTGACATAATTATTACATTTATAAAGTACCTTACTTGATTCCCAATCTATAGCATGATTATTTTGGCTAGCGTGATAAAAATGGCATTATTAGTATTACAACTTCTGAAGGCATATTTGTGTTCTTTGATACGGGTTTCAATATTTCTTCCAGTTTCTCCCACGTATACTAAATCACAACTTTTACAGGGAATGCTGTAGACACAGGCTTGTTCCTCTTTTGCAACGTTATTCCTAACCAATTTACTTTTCACGGTAGACGAATATTTGAACGCCAAAGCAAACTTAAATTCTTTCGTCAACGGTTTTACTCTTTCTAAGCCGGCAATGTAAGGCAAACTCACATATTGTTTTTGGTTAACTGAAGGTTCCCGAGGGGCATAAAAAGATTTTCTGGCTTTAAAATACGCCTTTCTGATAAACCACTCAGGATATTTTAAATCCTTAAAAATGTTCCAAATCTTTGAATTTCCGGATCCAGCAAATGTGGGCTACAAATCCTGAGTGCTCTTAGAAACATGGAAGAAATAATTGAGCTTTTAACCCCTTCATCATGATATGAAAAATAATGAATGTACGAATTACAATGAGTAGGTTTTCTATAGACCGTGAAATTGGGCTTTCCGCTTTCGTTAATGACCAAAACATCTAGAAAAGGTAATTGTTTGTCGTTCTCCCATTCATATTTAAATTTAATAGAGGGAACAAGATTATTTAATGACTGAAAGAAAGTGTCAAAGTTGTTCCAGTGGTCAGGCCAAAATGAGAAAATATCATCTACATAACGAAACCAAATTAGATTCCTGGGACATATTGTTTGCAACAATTCCGACTCATAATACTCCATATATAATGTACTCAGTATTGGGGATAAAGGGGACCCCATTCCCATACCAAAACGTTGCAAATAAAATTCTTCACCGAAGGAGAAGGCATTATTGGTGACACAGAGTTTTATCAGTTCTAAAAATACAGATGTGGGCATGCCTAGTTCTACGTTACATGTTGGCAATTTAGATAGAATTTAGATAGAAAATTGCCAACATGTAACGTAGAACTAGGCATGCCCACATCTGTATTTTTAGAACTGATAAAACTCTGTGTCACCAATAATGCCTTCTCCTTCGGTGAAGAATTTTATTTGCAACGTTTTGGTATGGGAATGGGGTCCCCTTTATCCCCAATACTGAGTACATTATATATGGAGTATTATGAGTCGGAATTGTTGCAAACAATATGTCCCAGGAATCTAATTTGGTTTCGTTATGTAGATGATATTTTCTCATTTTGGCCTGACCACTGGAACAACTTTGACACTTTCTTTCAGTCATTAAATAATCTTGTTCCCTCTATTAAATTTAAATATGAATGGGAGAACGACAAACAATTACCTTTTCTAGATGTTTTGGTCATTAACGAAAGCGGAAAGCCCAATTTCACGGTCTATAGAAAACCTACTCATTGTAATTCGTACATTCATTATTTTTCATATCATGATGAAGGGGTTAAAAGCTCAATTATTTCTTCCATGTTTCTAAGAGCACTCAGGATTTGTAGCCCACATTTGCTGGATCCGGAAAATTCAAAGATTTGGAACATTTTTAAGGATTTAAAATATCCTGAGTGGTTTATCAGAAAGGCGTATTTTAAAGCCAGAAAATCTTTTTATGCCCCTCGGGAACCTTCAGTTAACCAAAAACAATATGTGAGTTTGCCTTACATTGCCGGCTTAGAAAGAGTAAAACCGTTGACGAAAGAATTTAAGTTTGCTTTGGCGTTCAAATATTCGTCTACCGTGAAAAGTAAATTGGTTAGGAATAACGTTGCAAAAGAGGAACAAGCCTGTGTCTACAGCATTCCCTGTAAAAGTTGTGATTTAGTATACGTGGGAGAAACTGGAAGAAATATTGAAACCCGTATCAAAGAACACAAATATGCCTTCAGAAGTTGTAATACTAATAATGCCATTTTTTATCACGCTAGCCAAAATAATCATGCTATAGATTGGGAATCAAGTAAGGTACTTTATAAATGTAATAATTATGTCAAAAGAAAAATAATAGAATCTGTGTGTATAGAAAAAGTAGATAATTTTAATTTGTGCGAAGGTACTTATAAGTTAGACCCGTTAATGAGATTCTTGGTCAATAAATCCCTTACGGAGTCGTGGGAATGTGTTCGAACCTAAGTGTGAATTTCTTAAATGTCTCTGGATTGAAATGTTTCCTTACTCGCTTTTAGTAAATGTAATAATGGAAGTAATTAATGTGGAAATAAATATATGCAGTATGTCAAACATTAGGATCTGTATGTATAGAACAAGAAGATATTTTTAATTTGTGGAAATGTAGTTATAAGCTGACCCTGTAATAAAATGCCCTTCTGGTTTCGGGAGAACGATATCTAACCTAGGTGCGAATTTCTCAATGGTCTCTGGATTATTTCCTAATCGCCTTTTTTCATTCGTTTTTCGGTTTATAATTTCTGTATAATAAACAACAATGTAATAACCAATGTAATAATAAATTTATAATTTCTGTAATTAATAATTATGCAATATTAAATGTAATAAATTTAATTATAAATGTAATAATTATGTAAAAATAATAGAATCTGTATGTTTAGAACAGGAAGATAGTTTTAAAATTTGTGCGAATGTACTTAATGAAAATGCCCCTCCTGTCTCGAGAGAATGGAATCCAACCTAGGTGCGAATTTCTTAACGGTCGATCCCTGAACTGTTTTTCCCTCTTGTTTTGTTTCATTTGTGTTTCTGTATCCACCCGAGGAGGATGCCAGTGGGCGTCGAAACTGTCGTGGAAATAAACTCTGTCTATTAGAGTGGGTTTTTATTCTCGTGTTCTTTTAGAATATACATGTAGAGGGTTGACAAAAGTAAATAGGCACATCGGTTTTATCATATTTTGAATTTGATAATAAAAATCAATAAAAAATAACAAATTGCTTTCTCCTTTCCATTATGTAAAGTTGATGCACGTTCTGGCATTCCATTGATGACCTTTGCCATTTGTTCTTGAGGACAATCACCGTGGTGTCTATTTACTTTTGTCAACATTCTATATATTTCTAATAATTATTAAAAAATTGTTACCTATCACAAGTGCTTCTGGAGAATGAGCAAGAATCTGAAAATTATATGTAAAAATGCACTATGAACAGTCACACAAATTATGATATCGTGACCGTTCCCAAAAATTTTAATGCATTTATGAAAAATAATAACAAAAATGTCTGTAATTAGAGAAATAAATGGGAATTAGAAACTAAAATTAGAAACTTCGAAGCTGCCTCAAACTATGAACACCTTTGCTTTCCATTTATTTGGTAATTAAACTGTCGTTCTAAATCAATCCAAATACTTAAGGCAAATGGTAAAATGCTTTGGTAATTCCAGGTTTGATCATGGACAAATTAACCTTCATATACTTCAAAGCTTTTAGTGAACATAATGAAATTTTCATAATTCGATCAGTTGGTTTCAAACTCTGTCGTGAAGCAATTGTTTAGACGAGAATGAGGAAATATTGAAAGGTATTTCTATTATACCAAATTCAGAATGAAGCTGAATGGAATGTGGATTTTGATTATTTCTGTTTTTTCATACGCATTTGCAGCCGTTTGGATCTCCGATAAATTTCATTGCTTCAAGAAAATTCCATCGTATGATAATCTCGGGAAGATATCAGAGAGCAAATGCAGGATTTCTTGCGTCATGCGCAAATGTTTGTTTTATCAATATACAAGTAAGTAACGTTATTTAATCTTTAAATACAACACTTTATTTGTTTACAGAAGGTAATTAATATGACAAGTAAAATCTTACATACATAAATGTATTCTCTTTTAACGTAAGGTTGTTAGGCATTGAATTACAAGTGAACAATGATTGCATATTAATTGTAAACTGCTATTTACCATACAACAACGGCAGTAATCTAGATGAATACATTGATTTGCTATACAAAATTAAGTCATTATCAGATAACCCCAAATATTCTCACTGTATAATAATGGGGGACTTTAACGCACATGTGAACTCGGAATTCTTTGGAGAATTGGGTAACATGTGCGAGTCGGCCAATTTAAGTATAAGTGATGTAGATGTATTAGGGGTAGCCAGTGGTAATTTTACATACGTTAGCGATATGAGTGGTACCACCAGGTGGATTGATCATTGTCTCACTAGTAATAATCTAAAGGATCGAATTGTTAGAGTTCATATTTTGCATGATTTCCTTCTTTCTGATCATAGACCATTACAAATATTAATTAACGTTACCAATTTATGCGCAACACGACCTAACAAGAACTCAATAGGTAAGAATAATCGCGTCGATTGGTCCAATGTTAATATGCAGCAGAGAATAGAATACAAAGACAGAACATGTCACCTCTTTAATAATTTAGAAATTTTGCACCTGGCTGTAATAATCCTTGCTCAAATGATTCTCACTGTAAACTCATAGATAGATATTATAGTAAGATAATATCCCTGTTAAGAGAAGCAGGAAGCCCCTTGATTAAATCTTACAACTATCATACTAAGGTTATTCCTGGATGGAATGATTTTATTGCCCCCTGAAGAGGGAATCGAAAGACGCCTACGATTTGTGGTGCTTTCATGGTAGACCCAGATTAGGACCAGTATACATAAGTATGTGTAGAAGTCGGGGTCAGTATAAGGCGGCCATAAGACGATGTAAACAGGAAGAAGAGTCTATTCGAGCATCAAAAGCCTGTGAAGCTCGCATAAATAACGATAATAACAAATTTTGGAAATTTGTTAAGAATCAAACGGGTGTCAAAAGTGTCCTCCCTCCGACAATCGATGGGGTGTCGGGGGAGGATGAAATTGCAAAGCTGTGGAAAAACCACTACTCTAACATTCTTAATAGTGTGAGTAGGGATAATCTTAAGATATATTGCAGCGAAACGATTGTGGGAGGGACAAGGGAAAATATTTTGATATCATTTTCTGAAGTAAAGAGGTTAATTAAAGAGTTAAAGACTGGTTCTGCGTCAGGGGTAGATGACTTATCGAATGAGCACTTAAAATATGCAAATGACGTAGTATGTCTGCATATATCATTGCTCCTATCAGCCATGCTTGCTCATAGCTATATCCCTGCAGAGTTCATGAGGGTATATATCTTGCCCCTGGTCAAAAATAAGTATGGAGACATTCTGTCCAGCAATAATTACAGGCCTATTGCTGTCGCTTCCTGCTTCTCGAAACTACTAGAAAAACTCTTGTTACTCCGATTAAATGATTTCCTATGGACATCTCCTAATCAGTTTGGCTTTAAAAGGTCCCACTCAACTGACCTGTGTATCTATGTACTTAAAGAAACAATATCTAAATACATTGACAGTAATTCAACCATTTATAGCTGTTTCCTTGATATAAGTAAGGCATATGATAGGGTGAACCACAATATTTTATTTGCAAAACTAGAAGACAGGAAGGTTCCCATGTACATATTAAATTTATTGAAATTTTGGTATTCCCACCAATCTTTCACTGTTAGGTGGGGCAATGTACTATCCGAGTGTTTTGGCTCCTCTTGCGGGGTGAGACAAGGCTCCTTGCTCTCCCCTATGCTGTTTAATGTGTATATTGACGGATTAATTGCTTCACTTAATGAGGCAACAGTAGGATGTTGTATAGATAACACAAGGATAAATAACTTAGTTTGTGCCGATGATATGGTGTTAATAAGTCCCTCTGTTAAAGGTCTGGATCGGCTACTAAAAGTCTGCGAAGAGTATTCTTTTTAATGTTACAAAAACTAAGGTTATGCAATTTCATCCTAAAAGCTGTAATCAGCCAGCTGGTATAAGGTTTAAAATGAATGGTGAAGTAATTGAGGAAGTACAAGAGTTTAAGTATTTGGGTCAAACTATTACCAGCTCCTTGAGTGATGACTCGGATATAAGAAAACAATCTCGAAGCCTGTGTGCTAAAGCGAATATGACCATAAGGAACTTTCGTTTCTGTACAAGTGAAGCTAAAGACACACTCTTTCGTACTTTCTGCAGTAATATATACGGTCAGCAACTCTGGGTGAATTATAAAAAAGGTTCTGGCAGAACCCTAAATTTGCTGTACAACAGGTCGTTTAGACTCTTACAGAAATTACCCAGGAGATGCTCAGCTTCGCAAATGTTTGCAACCCGCAATGTTCCGAGCTTCCCGGAGGTAACAAGACGTGCTCAACACAGTCTAATGCAAAGAATTAAAAAATCAACCAACCCGATCATCCAAGCTATCCATGAGTCCTGCCATTTATCCTCTAAGCTATGGAGTTTTTGGTACGAAAACGTCTCTCTGTAGCTCCACTTAACTTCGACAGTGCAGTATTATTTCTAATCAATTGTATATATTTTTATCCTTAGTGTATGAACTGTCATTGTATTAATAATATTTGTCATATGGACTATAGTCTGCCAATAAACCTTTTCATTTTCATTTTCATTTCATTCAATTAAAGTTTCACGATGTACCTCATAAAACCTCATTACGAGAGATTTATCCCTTTTAAAAATGTTCGATGGAAACAATTCTGCAAACTTTAATTTTCATCAAACTTTGTTGAGTCAATTTATTTCGCTTCAAAATTAGGTTTCCCAAAATATTTCTACAAATTTAATTTTCTAACATAAAATTAGTTCATGGCAGGAAATTGAGTCTTTATTTTTACAATCTATGATTCCCTAAAGTTTAAAACATATTTGGAAAAAATATCGTTTGATTTTAATGAAAAAGTATGTGTCTCACTTTATATATATATATATATATATATATATATATATATATATATATATATATATATATTATATATATATATATATATATTAGTGGTGGACCGGATGTCAATTTTTCAACATCTGCGGATTTTTAATTTCAATATCCGCGGATGCGCATATTTAGTTAATCTATCGATATAATATAGAATTATGAATATATTACATAATTTTTAAAATTTCGTGATATTACTATTATGGCAGGCAATGCATAAGAATTAAAATTAATACTAATGTTTTCATTATGATAAAAATAATAATTTTCTCAAAAGTTTCAGCCACAGAAAATTCAATGAAACAAGTTTCATTCAATTTTCTGTTACCAGGTATTTATATTCTGAGGTTTATATGTTTGTTTGTTCATTAATAATTAATACTTTACATGAGATGTGCATGACTGGGCCTTATAAGCTACTTTATAAGCTAATTTAATTGTAAAATGCATAATTTATTAGAGATAATATCCGCATAACATCCGCAGTCAGAAGTGCGGATGCGGATGTTGAAAATGATGCGGATATCCGGTCCACCAATAATGTGTATATATATATATTTATATATATATATTCCAGTACGTGCATATATCAGAGTATATCATGGGCGGATCCAAAGGGGGTTCCAGGTGGCTTAATTAAAGCAACGTGGATATAAGCATTCAAATGTTTTACCTAATTTCCTTTAACCACGATGTATGGGGCCTCGAAATTAGGCCCTGTTGCTTCACTTAAGCCCCATGGCTCCCTCTCTGGATCCGCCAATAGAGTATATATCAGAGTAACTACCGTTTGCAGGAGGGAAACATTTTCGATGTATTTGCAGAGAGACATATTTATAATTTCCTATACTATGATATTACAAAAGTGTAAAATAACTTAAAACTGATCGATTACCCGAACTTATGCCGACAGACGGAACGTGTTACATCGACAACAGTGGTTCAGATGTTCATGAAGGAAACATCGTGGGCAGAAGTTTCATTGGCTATGATACGCATCACTTGGGATATGATAAACCTACATTTTCTTCTTCTGTTTACCCGTAATAAAAATCTTTTGGTTTTTCCTCATCACTTAACTTTTTATTATTTAAAAACTAGTAAAAACCGTCTTGAAGGGTGAGACGCCAGAAAAATTGTAATACACTTAAAATCAATGTTTTTATTAAGTATAGGAATTAATGGCATATGTTGTTCCATTTTATGTTACTCTTCACTCTTCACCACTCCGACGGATAAAAACTTCCTTGGATCTTTTTGATTTGGCGGACTGCTACAAATATTTACGAAACTTAGCAAATCAATTATTTACAAATTTCATCCTAAGGAAATGTCTAATTCCTAACATAACTGAAACAAACCTAACCTAACCTAATTGTTACATCTCCTTAGGATATAATTTGTAAATAATTTATTTGCTAAGTTTCGTAAAATTCTATAGCAGTCCGCCAAACCGTAAAGACCCTAAAGTTAAATTAACAATAAACTAAATTAAAGAATAATGGAAATTAAAAAAAAAAAAAATTTAAAATTTGAGTTTAAAAATATCTTCATGTCGGAGACAAGTTTAAATAACAAAAAATACATTACCTTCGAATTTTTTAAAAATTTGAACAAATGTTTTGTATCAGTAAAACTTTTAGTAAATGAAGGCTTGAATAGGTTATGTTAGAGAGGGATAAATAATGTTTCCATCACCATATGTATAACTATTCTTTGTATGCAATCGGACCACGCTAGATGAAAGATTTGCCCCTCACATAATCTAACTCACCAGCTCCCAAATTTTTGTTCCACATTTGACTTTTACATTACTCAAACGACACGTAGATTTGTTAGAGGAGTAAAATATCATAATGATAATAATTGTTAAGTATACGAAAGTAATTTTCACCTGAGACTGAAATAAATTTAAAAATGAACGCCATTTTAGTCAGTGACTTTCATACATGGATTCGCAGTTAGTTAATTCCAAAGAAAGATTAATGTGTATTTCTAATCCAGAACTGAGTTCAGTATATTTTGAAAAACTACTTTACAAAGTAACTTCTTTCTTTAAACAGAGATCCACAAATGGCGTCGTGGAGAGCTGTAGATAAAAACAATTCAACTTTATTTCACTCAAATACTGAAGATTCCAAGCAATGGTGGATCTTGGATCTTGTGCGATCGTTTGAGATCGAAAAAATCTTGATTGTTTTGAGAGCCCATCAATTGAATCGGTTTTTCAGTATTAAGGTACAAAAAAACAAATTTCTTTTACAGTTCTACTTGGTAATTAGACACATGTATGGGAGAATATATATATATATATATGTATATATATTGCCATGGCAGTAGGAGTTCATTTCTATACTGTAAACGTCTTCAAAAATTTTCTTTAACTATACTTGTGTCAATACTTTTTGAGAAAGTTCATTTCTGTATGTATACTTACAGTACATCTTCATTTATATCTGTACTGTAACTCTCTCTAACGTGCATCAGTTTATATAATTATTATTATTATTATTATTATTATTATTATGATGTATTTTCGATTACAGATATTCCTCTCTGATAACTTAGACCTTCAGAACTCCACTAACATGCTACTCTTCGCTTCCCAAGATTCACCACCGACGTCACATATTGTATGTATTTCCCCCGATGAGGGCTCATCAATGTGCGGAAGATATCTAGTTATTACCAAAGAGGTTACGGATGGTGGAAGCGAGAAGATCCTGGAGTTTCTTGAAGTTAATCCTTTGTTTGTCAACGGGAAATATTTTCAAGTTCCCTAAATATGTTATCCCTGTGCACTTTAAAGAAGAATATTTTGGTCCTATACCTTTTTCTCTCGTTCACCCAAACAACTCCTCAATATAACTGACATCTAGATCGGGGTTAATAGTATTTTCTTTATAATCAGATGAGAGTAAGGGATAAAAATTTGATTGACACACGTTGGTTAAGCTAACAGAGTTGTTGGCAACATTATTATACTTCAGTTAACTATCCAAAGTGGATTTTAATCAGTAAACACAAATGAAATTGCTTGAAATAATATCGATAAATTTTTGTGAGAATGTTTCTCAAAGCCAAGAACCAATAAAGAGTTCTTGTTCTTAATTTGTTAACTTTTCCCAGAAATGACATGAAATGGAATGTAGGTCATTTCCTTTTTTAAAAAAAGTTATGCGTTATACGTTTTACGTTATACGTTTTGAGATGGTGGTAAATTAATTTAATTGTTCTTGATTTGGTGCATTTTACACATAGTTTAATCAGACGACAGTGTTACTGACAAAAGTCTGAGTTAATGAAAAATCATCCCAAATTTAGTTGTTTATTCATACGTTTAAAGCAGAGGTTCTCAACCGTTTTAGAATCAACTGCCAGTTTTTACCCCAACGCTTTTTTTAAGCACAACTAATGAGTATGGAAGGTGGCACCACCTAATCAAAACCGTAAAGGGGGTACTGTGGTGTTTAATCTTGAATTTCCATTTTCGGCTAAACCGTTATATTTATTCTAATGATATTCATGACATTTATATTGAATGAAAATTATGAGTCCGGTTTTACGCGTTTCTGTTAGAAAATTAGAAATAATATTACAAAACTTGTGATTTAATGTGAAAGTTGTTCTCGCTTCTGTTGGCACATTTGAGAAATATCAGGGACGGATTTCACCTGCTATTAATATCCCTTTGAAAACATCATGAAAGTAGTTATGAAACGGGGAACTGCGTATTTTTCTTCCTCCGGCATGCAACCTAAAGGAGCTGGGCGTATCACAGGTTGAGAAACCCTTTCCTTAAAGAAACTCTTTTTATGATTCCTTTCAGCAAACTGCACATATAACACAGGTCAACAAAAAAACATTTTTTTTTTCGTTGCCAAGGAAATTCGTACGAATTTAGGGTATTTTGGGGTTGCTGAATTCCAAAATGAAAGTAGTTTTTCCGATTTGGCTGTAGTTCTTGAGATAATGAATACCCTCAATTAATAGGAAACGTAACCATAACGCGTGCATATGGGAAACTACCGGAACATTCTAGATGGTGAGACCGAATAAAATGCCATTATGTATTTCATGTGTTTACTTTTGTATGATTTGAGACAATTTCAATGCGATTTGTAAGTAGGCTCCGCCTGAACATTAAATGTTTTGCATTTTTACGTGTTTCAATGGGGTACCAATTATCTCATAAATTAGAGCCAATCTAGCAAAACCGATGTCATATTCGGAATCAGCATCACAAAGTTACTCCAAAATCACTCTAATATGATTGGCAATAAAATGAGTGTTGACCAGTGTAATTATTTAACATATGACAGCCGTTCGTAAAGCGTTATTTAACATTTAAAGAAGGTTTTAGAGTCATTTCTGAGGGAAATGAGAATGATGAAATTAAGTGCAAAGGTTTGTATATTTTCGATCTTCTTCTTTATCCAAACACAGACCAGAAGATAGCGAATACTAAAAGTTAAATAATAACTTTCTGATTTATTAAACTTCGTTTCTGACAATATATGAAATAATTTCATTATTTTTATGCTCTTCTTTATAATGTTTCTTTAAGACAATATTAAAATTTTTAATTTCATTTATGATACTATTTCTCTTCAATCAAAATCTAGAATTTGAATTTCAGTTGTGATTATGCAACTGGAATTGTACTTAAGTAAATCTTAAATTTGTAGGAATTAATTTTTTTCAAAAGGTATTTTCGAATCATTTAGGAGGTTTGTTCAAAAAGTAAGTTTACAAGGTGTTTTGAAGGAACTGTTTTATTACAATGTAAGTAAATATTACAAGTATTTCAACAACAACTTATTACTACTTTTCTTCATAATTACCAAACAGATTCAAACATTTGTCGTAGCGTGGGACAAGCTTTCCGATGTCGGTCAAGTAAAATGTAGGGTCTTTCGTTTTTAACCAGTTTCGTACGGCCTCCTCTACATCGGGATCGTTTTGAAATTGTTTACCTCCGACGTGTTCCTTTAGGGCTGGAAACAAATGGAAGTCACTTGGTGCAATGTCAGGACTATGGGAGGAGGGAATGATCCGTGACTTCCCAGTGGAACGATTCCAAAAGTTGGCATGTTTGACTTGCAGGGTGAGGGCGTGCATTGTCATGCAAAAACACCATACCTGCAGTAAGCAACCCGGGAAGTTTTCTTCTGATAGTGTTGCGGAGTCGTTGTAAAGTTTCACAATAAGAGGTGGCATTTATTGTTGTCCCTTTTTGTATGAATTCGACATGCAAAACTCCTTAATGGTCCCGAAAGATCGTTGCCATCACCTTACGAGATAAGGACGCAATCTTGAACTTTTTGGTTCGTGGTGACCCCGGATGCGGATGTTTCCACTTTACAGTGTTGGTCCATATGCCTAACAAAATATTGTACTACCAACAACATTATTGTACTATGCATAATGCACCGGTAATTAACCTTGTAAACTTACTTTTTGAACAACCCTCATACATAGAAATTTATTATTATTATTATTATTATTATTATTATTATTATTATTACTATTATTATTACTAGTACACTTCCCGCCGCTTCGCTGACGGTTAGACAGGCTAAACTACAAAAAAAGAACCCAGCCGTGAAAATTTTGAGCTTCACATTGTGTCAACATTTCTGAATCTGGTATCTCCCAAAACCTCCTCACCCCCATTCATACAACTTGGGTGCTAACCCCCTCCCCCACTACCCCCACCCCTCCCCATTACCCCACCCTCCCCCATTACCCCCATCCCCACCCTTCCCCCATTTCTAAACTACAGAAAAGAACACAGTCATGAAAATCTTGAGCTTCACATTGCCGCCCGTAATACAATTTCTGAATTTTTTTACAATTTCTGAATTTTTTTCTCACAATTTTTACTCACAATTTCTGAAAGTGTGACGGACAGACGGACAGACGGACAGACGGACAGACGGACAGCTCTCTTATTATAGTATCTAATATACTATTTCAGAAATGAAGGCTTATATATATATATATATGTAACAGTTTATTTGCGCACACCTACAGGTCGCTACAATTGGTGTAGAACAATGCGGTTTTCACCATTCGATGCGTCTTTTTATTGTGCAGTGCCCATGCTACAAAAAATTCCCTAACATAAATCCTGCCCCCCTCCTTTTAGGGGTACAGTTCTTCCCATTTCTTCATTTTTAATCATAATTTTGGCACAAAATGGGGGGGGGGTGGGGTTAATGGGGAAACTCAGAAAAAAAATTGGTGGGGTAAATGGGGGAAGGGGTGGTGGAGGGGGTATTGGGGGAGAGGGTGGGGTAATGGGGGAGGGGGTGGGGTTAATGGGGAAACTCAGAAAAAAAATGATAACAAACATCGATTCCGGTCAGGAAGATCATGCTTATCACAACTAATGGAACACTATACCAATATTATTGATGCACTCGAAACAATGAAAAATATGATTTGGCGGGCCGCAGGGCCACCAATTAATGTCGGTTCAGTTATTTGGTCAATAAAACTATAGAAATGAACGCAGTCATGAAAATCTTAGGCTTCAAATCCGAGCTCATTGTATTAAGATTTGTGAAGCTTTAGATTTTCATGGCTGCGTTCTTTTCTGTAGTTTTATTGAATGAATAATTGGTTTGCCAGTAACTGGAAGGCCGCAGGCACCCCAATTACTGAGGCCCAAGGTGAGAGGAATAGGAATGATATCCAGATAAAAGGCTACTGATGTTCAAAATAAAATACGCCGTGGGCCCACAATTCAGCCGAAGCACCGCAGATCTAGCAAAATCGGTGCGTTGCGCCGACCTTTTGCTAGTAGATTACTATTACTAAACGTTCAACTTCATATCATACTCATTTATGTATGTATTTTTGTATATAATAATGATTTTTCGTTAAATATTAAATAATATAGTACACTGCATACTCGATGCAGTACATAACTTTGCGTTATATACAGTATATATATATATATATATATATATATATATATATATATATATATATTATATATATATATATATATATATAGATATAGATATATATATATATATATATATATATATATATATAAAGCAAAGTTATGTGCTTTATATATATATATATATATATATATATATATGAAATGAATTTCACACTTAAACACCTGAAATGAATGAATGATAAAACCCACAAGCAAAAAGCAAAAATAATTCCAAGGCCTTTTGTGTACTGATGAGTTGTACTGCTGGATACACAAAAGGCCTTGGAATCATATTTTCTTTTCCATTGTAGGTTTGAATCATATATATATATACATACATACATACATATATATATATATATATATATATATCATTAAATGAATGATTAACGAAAGCTTCAATAAATATTTTTGTATTTGAAGCTCGCAAGACCATTGTGTGTAATGATTTAAAGTTTAATAATGAATTAAAATAATATTAGCAATTGATTTTCCCTAATTTGTATTCACGACAGAATTCAAAATATTAAAGGACATACTTAGGAATTATTGATTTTAGAATCTATTTATATTTGTGTGGCTTTTATTGCACATTTTTACCGCACTTTCAGCAACGTCTTTAGGGATATAAATTTTGAATGCCACTTATTAGAATAAAAAGCTTAAGGTATACCATGTTTAGGTCAAGAGATAACTGATATCAAACATGCGAAATTCGAATATTAGTCTAACGATTCGAAATGTGTAGTTTGTTGAATTAAAACATTTACTTTAACCATTTTAGCATTTTATTCTTGTAAAAGCACTTCACATTTTACAAATAACAGATTTTATTAATTGATTAGCAATAATTAATAGTGATTAATGTTTCATAAACCTTTTTCATGTAAAAATTGACCTTAAAAGATTACAGCCTCAATGTTTAAGTACATTAGCAATGCCTTCTAAACTTTTGAATATTAATGTACTATTTTCATATAACAATATTGTGAAAAATATCATAGTAAAAAATAGCCCTACCAATAATTCAGGCATTATCTATAAAATTGGTTGTAAACAATGTGATTTTTTTTTACATTGGACAAACGGGAAAGGATTTGCACACACGTGTAAAACAGCATCAATATTCAGTTAGAACGGGATAGTCGTTCAGTGCCCTTTTCGTCCATTTGTCAGTAATCCCACTGTATTGATTCGAATAACACTTCAATTTCGTTTCACTCAAGCAACATTGTTAATAGAAATATTCTTGAGTCTGCCATTATTCAACTTACAAATAATTTCAATATTAGCCAGGGTCTTTTTTCGCTTGATCCTGTTGTTTTGAATTCATTCAGAACGGATTTAAACAAGAGGGGCAAAGTGCTAAAACTCTGGTAGTTTTTCCTTATAAATTTGTATACTCCTCCTACAACTTGTATTTTTCTATTTTATTTTTATTTTTTTTTTTTTGTGACCTATATATAGTCTCGAACTTGTTATTTATTTCAGTGTTCCTGAGGATGTCGTTAGACAAAGCGCTTGAGCACCATTCTGTGTTTCCTTTCTCCTTCGTGGTTATTTTCATCACAAATATTATTCTCGTGTTACTTTCGTGATATAATTTTCATATATATATATACACAGCAACAGGTGTTTTAGGCTTCTACATAAATTACCCCCGAGATGCTCAGCTTCGCAAATGTTTGCTACCCACAATGTCCCGAGCTTCCCGGAGGTGACAAGACGTGCTCAATACAGTCTAATGCAAAGAATTGAAAAACACCAACCAACTCGATTATCCAAGTTATCCATGAGTCTTGCCGTTTTCGTCTAAACTATGGAATTCTTGTTACAAAACGTCTGTGTGAGGCTCCACTTAACTTCGACATTACTGTATTATTTCTAATTAATTGTATATATTTCTATCCTTAGTATGTGAACTGTCATTGTATTATTAATATTTGTCATATGGACCATAGTCTGCCAATAAACCTTTTCATTTCATTTCGTTTCATATATAGCGATTCAACGTGTTCTTTTAGAATATACATGTAGAGGGTTGACAAAAGTAAATAGGCACATCGGTTTTATCATATTTTGAATTTGATAATAAAAATCAATAAAAAATAACAAATTGCTTTCTCCTTTCCATTATGTAAAGTTGATGCACGTTCTGGCATTCCATTGATGACCTTTGCCATTTGTTCTTGAGGACAATCACCGTGGTGTCTATTTACTTTTGTCAACATTCTATATATTTCTAATAATTATTAAAAAATTGTTACCTATCACAAGTGCTTCTGGAGAATGAGTAAGAATCTGAAAATTATATGTAAAAATGCACTATGAACAGTCACACAAATTATGATATCGTGACCTTTCCCAAAAATTTTAATGCATTTATGAAAAATAATAACAAAAATGTCTGTAATTAGAGAAATAAATGGGAATTAGAATCTAAAATTAGAAACTTCGAAGCTGCCTCAAACTATGAACACCTATACTTTCCATTTATTTGGAAATTAAAATCTAGTTTTAAATCAATCCAAATACTTAAGGCAAATGGTAAAATGCTTTGGTAATTCCAGGTTTGATCATGGACAAATTAACCTTCATATACTTCAAAGCTTTTAGTGAACATAATGAAATTTTCATAATTCGATCAGTTGGTTTCAAACTCTGTCGTGAAGCAGTTGTTTAGACGAGAATGAGGAAATATTGAAAGGTATTTCTATTATACCAAATTCAGAATGAAGCTGAATGGAATGTGGATTTTGATTATTTCTGTTTTTTCATACGCATTTGCAGCCGTTTGGATCTCCGATAAATTTCATTGCTTCAAGAAAATTCCATCGTATGATAATCTCGGGAAGATATCAGAGAGCAAATGCAGGATTTCTTGCGTCATGCGTAAATGTTTGTTTTATCAATATAGAAGTAAGTAACGTTATTTAATCTTTAAATACAACACTTTATTTGTTTACAGAAGGTAATTAATATGACAAGTAAAATCTTACATACATAAATGTATTCTCTTTTATTATAAATTAAAGTTTCACGATGTACCTCATAAAACCTCATTACGAGAGATTTATCCCTTTTAAAAATGTTCGATGGAAACAATTCTGCAAACTTTAATTTTCATCAAACTTTGTTGAGTCAATTTATTTCGCTTCAAAATTAGGTTTCCCAAAATATTTCTACAATTTTAATTTTCTAACATAAAATTAGTTCATGGCAGGAAATTGAGTCTTTATTTTTACAATCAATGATTCCCTAAAGTTTAAAACATATTTGGAAAAAATATCGTTTGATTTTAATGAAAAAGTATGTGTCTCACTTTATATATATTATATATATATATATATATATATATACACATTTAACTGCAATGACCACGTAGTATATTAATGTATAGAAACGACGTAAGTATAGAGGAGCGTTCTGCACACGCGGAAGAGAAATAACGAACAAATGAAAAATGAGGTGAACCGCCCGGGAATCGAACCCAGGGCCTTCCGATTACCGGTCGGATACGCTACCATTACACAACGGACCTCGATCAGTCATAAGTCGAAATTCTCCTACATAGGGCAGAAACCAATGCCCTGAGAGGGCACCCTCGCAAATCGTGAATATGTACATTTAACTGCAATGACCACGCAGTATATTAATGTATAGAAACGACGTAAGTATAGAGGAGCGTTCTGCACACGCGGAAGAGAAATAACGAACAAATGAAAAATGAGGTGAACCGCCCGGGAACTATATATATATATATATATATATATATATATATATATATATATATATATATATATATATATATATATATATATTAGTGGTGGACCGGACGTCAATTTTTCAACATCTGCGGATTTTTAATTTCAATATCCGCGGATGCGCATATTTAGTTAATCTATCGATATAATATAGAATTATGAATATATTACATAATTTTTAAAATTTCGTGATATTACTATTATGGCAGGCAATGCATAAGAATTAAAATTAATATTAATGTTTTCATTATGATAAAAATAATAATTTTCTCAAAAGTTTCAGCCACAGAAAATTCAATGAAACAAGTTTCATTCAATTTTCTGTTACCAGGTATTTATATTCTGAGGTTTATATGTTTGTTTGTTCATTAATAATTAATACTTTCCATGAGATGTGCATGACTGGGCCTTATAAGCTACTTTATAAGTTAATTTAATTGTAAATTGCATAATTTATTAGAGATAATATCCGCATAACATCCGCAGTCAGAAATGCGGATGCGGATGTTGAAAATGATGCGGATATCCGATCCACCACTAATGTGTATATATATATATATATATATATATTCCAGTACGTGCATATATCAGAGTATATCATGGGCAGATCCAAAGGGGGTTCCAGGTGGCTTAATTAAAGCAACGTGGACATAAGCATTCAAATGTTTTACCTAATTTCCTTTAACCACGATGTATGGGGCCTCGAAATTAGGCCCTGTTGCTTCAATTAAGCCCCATGGCTCCCTCTCTGGATCCGCCAATAGAGTATATATCAGAGTAACTACCGTTTGCAGTAGGGAAACATTTTCGATGTATTTGCAGAGAGACATATTTATTATTCCCTATACTATGATATTACAAGAGTGTAAAATAACTTAAAACGGATCGATTACCCGAACTTATGCCGACAGACGGAACGTGTTACATCGACAACAGTGGTTCAGATGTTCATGAAGGAAACATCGTGGGCAGAAGTTTCATTGGCTATGATACGCATCACTTGGGATATGATAAACCTACATTTTCTTCTTCTGTTTACCCGTAATAAAAATCTTTTGGTTTTTCCTCATCACTTAACTTTTTATTATTTAAAAACTAGTAAAAACCGTCTTGAAGGGTGAGACGCCAGAAAAATTGTAATACACTTAAAATCAATGTTTTTATTAAGTATAGGAATTAATGGCATATGTTGTTCTATTTTATGTTACTCTTCACCAATCCAACGGATAAAAACTTCCTTGGATCTTTTTGATTTGGCGGACTGCTACGAATATTTACGAAACTTAGCAAATCAATTATTTACAAATTTCATCCTAAGGAAATGTCTAATTCCTAACATAACTGAAACAAACCTAACCTAACCTAATTGTTACATCTCCTTAGGATATAATTTGTAAATAATTTATTTGCTAAGTTTCGTAAAATTCTATAGCAGTCCGCCAAACCGTAAAGAACCTAAAGTTAAACTAACAATAAACTAAACTAAAGAATAATGGAAATTAAAAAAAATAAAAATTTAAAGTTTGAGTTTAAAAATATCTTCATGTCGGAGACAAGTTTAAATAACAAAAAAATACATTACCTTCGAATTTTGTAAAAATTTGAACAAATGTTTTGTATCAGTAAAACTTTCACTAAATGAAGGCTTGAATAGGTTAGGTTAGAGTGGGTTAAATAATGTTTCCATTACCATATGTATAACTATTCTTTGTATGCAATCGGACCACGCTAGATGAAAGATTTGCCCCTCACGTTTTCCACTACAACTACATCAGTCCTTCAAGAGCAACATGTGTCGGGCTCTTCATTAAATAATCTAACTCACCAGCTCCCAAATTTTTGTTCCACATTTGACTTTTACATTACTCAAACGACACGTAGATTTGTTATAGGAGTAAAATATCATAATGATACTAATTGTTAAGTATACGAAAGTAATTTTCACCTGAGACTGAAATAAACTTAAAAATGAACGCCATTTTAGTCAGTGACTTTCATACATGGATTCGCAGTTAGTTAATTCCAAAGAAAGATTAATGTATATTTCTAATCCAGAACTGAGTTCAGTATATTTTGAAAAAACTACTTTACAAAGTAACTTCTTTCTTTAAACAGAGTCCCACAAATGGAGTCGTGGAGAGCTGTAGATAAAAACAATTCAACTTCATTCCAGTCAAATACTGAAGATTCCAAGCAATGGTGGATCTTGGATCTCGTGCGATCATTTGAGATCGAAAAAATCTTGATTGTTTTGAGAGCCCATCAATTGAATCGGTTTTTCAGTATTAAGGTACAAAAAAACAAATTTCTTTTACAGTTCTACTTGGTAATTAGACACATGTATTATTATTATTATTATTATTATTATTATTATTATGATGTATTTTCGATTACAGATATTCCTCTCTGATAACTTAGACCTTCAGAACTCCACTAACATGCTACTCTTCGCTTCCCAAGATTCACCACCGACGTCACATATTGTATGTATTTTTTCCGATGAGGGCTCATCAATGTGCGGAAGATATCTAGTTATTACCAAAGAGGTTACGGATGGTGGAAGCGAGAAGATCCTGGAGTTTTCTGAAGTTAATCCTTTGCTTGTCAACAGGAAATACTTTCAAGTTCCCTAAATATGTTATCCCTGTGCACTTTAAAGAAGAATATTTTGGTCCTATACCTTTTTCTCTCGTTCACCCAAACAACTCCTCAATATAACTGACATCTAGATCGGGGTTAATAGTATTTTCTTTATAATCAGATGAGAGTAAGGGATAAAAATTTGATTGACACACGTTGGTTAAGCTCACAGAGTTGTTGGCAACATTATTATACTTCAGTTAACTATCCAAAGTGGATTTTAATCAGTAAACACAAATGAAATTGCTTGAAATAATATCGATAAATTTTTGTGAGAATGTTTCTCAAAGCTAAGAACCAATAAAGAGTTCTTGTTCTTAATTTGTTAACTTTTCCCAGAAATGACTTGAAATGGAATGTAGGTCATTTCCTTTTTTTAAAAACGTTATGCGTTATACGTTTTACGTTATACGTTTTGAGATGGTGGTAAATTAATTTAATTGTTCTTGATTTGGTGCATTTTACACATAGTTTAATCAGACGACAGTGTTACTGACAAAAGTCTGAGTTAATGAAAAATCATCCCAAATTTAGTTGTTTATTCATACGTTTAAAGCAGAGGTTCTCAACCGTTTTAGAATCAACTGCCAGTTTTTACCCCAACGCTTTTTTTAAGCACAACTAATGAGTATGGAAGGTGGCACCACCTAATCAAAACCGTAAAGGGGGTACTGTGGTGTTTAATCTTGAATTTCCATTTTCGTCTAAACCGTTATATTTATTCTAATGATATTCATGAACATTTATATTGAATGAAAATTATGAGTCCGGTTTTACGCGTTTCTGTTAGAAAATTAGAAATAATATTACAAAACTTGTGATTTAATGTGAAAGTTGTTCTCGCTTCTGTTGGCACATTTGAGAAATATCAGGGACGGATTTCACCTGCTATTAATATCCCCTTTGAAAACATCATGAAAGTAGTTATGAAACGGGGAACTGCGTATTTTTCTTCCTCCGGCATGCAACCTAAAGGAGCTGGGCGTATCACAGGTTGAGAAACCCTTTCCTTAAAGAAACTCTTTTTATGATTCCTTTCAGGAAACTGCACATATAACACAGGTCAACAAAAAAACATTTTTTTTTGCCGTTGCCAAGGAAATTCGTACGAATTTAGGGTATTTTGGGGTTGCTGAATTCCAAAATGAAAGTAGTTTTACCGATTTGGCTGTAGTTCTTGAGATAATGAATACCCTCAATTAATAGGAAACGTAACCATAACGCGTGCATATGGGAAACTACGGAACATTCTAGATGGTGAGACCGAATAAAATGCCATTATGTATTTCATGTGTTTACTTTTGTATGATTTGAGACAATTTCAATGCGATTTGTAAGTAGGCTCCGCCTGAACATTAAATGTTTTGCATTTTTACGTGTTTCAATGGGGTACCAATTATCTCATAAATTAGAGCCAATCTAGCAAAACCGATGTCATATTCGGAATCACCACCACAAAGTTACTCCAAAATCACTCTAATATGATTGGCAATAAAATGAGTGTTGACCAGTGTAATTATTTAACATATGACAGCCGTTCGTAAAGCGTTATTTAACATTTAAAGAAGGTTTTAGAGTCATTTCTGAGTGAAATGAGAATGATGAAATTAAGTGCAAAGGTTTGTATATTTTCGATCTTCTTCTTTATCCAAACACAGACCAGAAGATAGCGAATACTAAAAGTTAAATAATAACTTTCTGATTTATTAAACTTCGTTTCTGACAATATATGAAATAATTTCATTATTTTTATGCTCTTCTTTATAATGTTTCTTTAAGACAATATTAAAATTTTTAATTTCATTTATGATACTATTTCTCTTCAATCAAAATCTAGAATTTGAATTTCAGTTGTGATTATGTAACTGGAATTGTACTTAAGTAAATCTTAAATTTGTAGGAATGAATTTTTTTCAAAAGGGATTTTCGAATCATTTAGGAGGTTTGTTCAAAAAGTAAGTTTACAAGGTGTTTTGAAGGAACTGTTTTATTACAATGTAAGTAAATATTACAAGTATTTCAACAACAACTTATTACTACTTTTCTTCATAATTACCAAACAGATTCAAACATTTGTCGTAGCGTGGGACAAGCTTTCCGATGTCGGTCAAGTAAAATGTAGGGTCTTTCGTTTTTAACCAGTTTCGTACGGCCTCCTCTACATCGGGATCGTTTTGAAATTGTTTACCTCCGACGTGTTCCTTTAGGGCTGGAAACAAATGGAAGTCACTTGGTGCAATGTCAGGACTATGGGAGGGGGGAATGATCCATGACTTCCCAGTGGAACGATTCCAAAAGTTGGCATGTTTGACTTGCAGGGTGAGGGCGTGCATTGTCATGCAAAAACACCGTACCTGCAGTAAGCAACCAGGGAAGTTTTCTTCTGATAGTGTTGCGGAGTCGTTGTAAAGTTTCACAATAAGAGGTGGCATTTATTGTTGTCCCTTTTTGTATGAATTCGACATGCAAAACTCCTTAATGGTCCCGAAAGATCGTTGCCATCACCTTACGAGATAAGGACGCAATCTTGAACTTTTTGGTTCGTGGTGACCCCGGATGCGGATGTTTCCACTTTACAGTGTTGGTCCATATGCCTAACAAAATATTGTACTACCAACAACATTATTGTACTATGCATAATGCACCGGTAATTAACCTTGTAAACTTACTTTTTGAACAACCCTCATACATAGAAATATTATTATTATTATTATTATTATTATTATTATTATTATTATTACTATTATTATTACTAGTACACTTCCCGCCGCTTCGCTGACGGTTAGACAGGCTAAACTACAAAAAAAGAACCCAGCCGTGAAAATTTTGAGCTTCACATTGTGTCAACATTTCTGAATCTGGTATCTCCCAAAACCTCCTCACCCCCATTCATACAACTTGGGTGCTAACCCCCTCCCCCACTACCCCCACCCCTCCCCATTACCCCACCCCTCCCCCATTACCCCCATCCCCACCCTTCCCCCATTTCTAAACTACAGAAAAGAACACAGTCATGAAAATCTTGAGCTTCACATTGCCGCCCGTAATACAATTTCTGAATTTTTTTTACAATTTCTGAATTTTTTTCTCACAATTTTTTCTCACAATTTCTGAAAGTGTGACGGACAGACGGACAGACGGACAGACGGACAGACGGACAGCTCTCTTATTATAGTATCTAATATACTATTTCAGAAATGAAGGCTTATATATATATATATATGTAACAGTTTATTTGCGCACACCTACAGGTCGCTACAATTGGTGTAGAACAATGCGGTTTTCACCATTCGATGCGTCTTTTTATTGTGCAGTGCCCATGCTAAAAAAAAATTCCCTAACATAAATCCTGCCCCCCCTTTTAGGGGTACAGTTCTTCCCATTTCTTCATTTTTAATCATAATTTTGGCACAAAATGGGGGAGGGGTTGGGGTTAATGGGGAAACTCAGAAAAAAAATTGGTGGGGTAAATGGGGGAATGGGGTGGTGGAGGGGGTATTGGGGGAGAGGGGTGGGGTAATGGGGGGGGGGTGGGGTTAATGGGGAAACTCAGAAAAAAAATGATAACAAACATCGATTCTGGTCAGGAAGATCATGCTTATCACAACTAATGGAACACTATACCAATATTATTGATGCACTCGAAACAATGAAAAATATGATTTGGCGGGCCGCAGGGCCACCAATTAATGTCGGTTCAGTTATTTGGTCAATAAAACTATAGAAATGAACGCAGTCATGAAAATCTTAGGCTTCAAATCCGAGCTCATTGTATTAAGATTTGTGAAGCTTTAGATTTTCATGGCTGCGTTCTTTTCTGTAGTTTTATTGAATGAATAATTGGTTTGCCAGTAACTGGAAGGCCGCAGGCACCCCAATTACTGAGGCCCAAGGTGAGAGGAATAGGAATGATATCCAGATAAAAGGATACTGATGTTCAAAATAAAATACGCCGTGGGCCCACAATTCAGCCGAAGCACCGCAGATCTAGCAAAATCGGTGCGTTGCGCCGACCTTTTGCTAGTAGATTACTATTACTAAACGTTCAACTTCATATCATACTCATTTATGTATGTATTTTTGTATATAATAATGATTTTTCGTTAAATATTAAATAATATAGTATACTGCATACTCGATGCAGTACATAACTTTGCGTTATATACAGTATATATTATATAATATATATATATAATATATATATATATATATATATATATATAATATATATATATATATATATATATATAATATATATATTATATATAGATATATATTATATATATATATATATAAAGCAAAGTTATGTGCTTTATATATATATATATATATATATATATATATATATATAAAATGAATTTCACACTTAAACACCTGAAATGAATGAATGATAAAACCCTCAAGCAAAAAGCAAAAATAATTCCAAGGCCTTTTGTGTACTGATGAGTTGTACTGCTGGATACACAAAAGGCCTTGGAATCATATTTTCTTTTCCATTGTAGGTTTGAATCATATATATATATACATACATACATACATATATATATATATATATATATATATCATTAAATGAATGATTAACGAAAGCTTCAATAAATATTTTTGTATTTGAAGCTCGCAAGACCATTGTGTGTAATGATTTAAAGTTTAATAATGAATTAAAATAATATTAGCAATTGATTTTCCCTAATTTGTATTCACGACAGAATTCAAAATATTAAAGGACATACTTAGGAATTATTGATTTTAGAATCTATTTATATTTGTGTGGCTTTTATTGCACATTTTACCGCACTTTCAGCAACGTCTTTAGGGATATAAATTTTGAAGGCCACTTATTAGAATAAAAAGCTTAAGGTATACCATGTTTAGGTCAAGAGATAACTGATATCAAACATGCGAGATTCGAATATTAGTCTAACGATTCGAAATGTGTAGTTTGTTGAATTAAAACATTTACTTTAACCATTTTAGCATTTTATTCTTGTAAAAGCACTTCACATTTTACAAATAACAGATTTTATTAATTGATTAGCAATAATTAATAGTGATTAATGTTTCATAAACCTTTTTCATGTAAAAATTGACCTTAAAAGATTACAGCCTCAATGTTTAAGTACATTAGCAATGCCTTCTAAACTTTTGAATATTAATGTACTATTTTCATATAACAATATTGTGAAAAATATCATAGTAAAAAATAGCCCTACCAATAATTCAGGCATTATCTATAAAATTGGTTGTAAACAATGTGATTTTTTTTTTACATTGGACAAACGGGAAAGGATTTGCACACACGTGTAAAACAGCATCAATATTCAGTTAGAACGGGATAGTCGTTCAGTGCCCTTTTCGTCCATTTTCAGTAATCCCACTGTATTGATTCGAATAACACTTCAATTTTGTTTCACTCAAGCAACATTGTTAATACAAATATTCTTGAGTCTGCCATTATTCAACTTACAAATAATTTTAACATTACCCAGGGTCTTTTTTCGCTTGATCCTGTTGTTTTGAATTCATTCAGAACGGATTTAAACAAGAGGGGCAAAGTGCTAAAACTCTGGTAGTTTTTCCTTATAAATTTGTATGTTCCTCCTACAACTTGTATTTTTCTATTTTATTTTTATTTATTTTTTTTGTGACCTATATATAGTCTCGAACTTGTTAGTTATTTCAGTGTTCCTGAGGTTGTCGTTAGACGAAAGCACTTGAGCACCATTCTGTGTTTCCTTTCTCCTTCGTGGTTATTTTCATCACAAATATTATTCACGTGTTACTTTCGTGATATAATTTTCATATATATATATATATATATATATATATGTATATACACACACAGCAACAGGTGTTTTAGGCTTCTACATAAATTACCGCCGAGATGCTCAGCTTCGCAAATGTTTGCTACCCACAATGTCCCGAGCTTCCCGGAGGTGACAAGACGTGCTCAATACAGTCTAATGCAAAGAATTAAAAAACACCAACCAACTCGATTATCCAAGTTATCCATGAGTCTTGCCGTTTTCGTCTAAACTATGGAATTCTTGTTACAAAACGTCTGTGTGAGGCTCCACTTAACTTCGACATTACTGTATTATTTCTAATTAATTGTATATTTCTATCCTTAGTATGTGAACTGTCATTGTATTATTAATATTTGTCATATGGACCATAGTCTGCCAATAAACCTTTTCATTTCATTTCGTTTCATAGTAGCGATTCAACGTGTTCTTTTAGAATAACATGTAGAGGGTTGACAAAAGTAAAGAGGCACATCGGTTTTATCATATTTTGAATTTGATAATAAAAATCAATAAAAAATAACAAATTGCTTTCTCCTTTCCATTATGTAAAGTTGATGCACGTTCTGGCATTCCATTGATGACCTTTGCGATTTGTTCTTGAGGACAATCACCGTGGTGTCTATTTACTTTTGTCAACATTCTATATATTTCTAATTATTAAAAAATTGTTACCTATCACAAGTGCTTCTGGAGAATGAGCAAGAATCTGAAAATTATATGTAAAAATGCACTATGAACAGTCACACAAATTATGATATCGTGACCGTTCCCAAAAATTTTAATGCATTTATGAAAAATAATAAAAAAAATGTCTGTAATTAGAGAAATAAATGGGAATTAGAAACTAAAATTAGAAACTTCGAAGCTGCCTCAAACTATGAACACCTTTGCTTTCCATTTATTTGGAAATTAAAATCTAGTTTTAAATCAATCCAAATACTTAAGGCAAATGGTAAAATGCTTTGGTAATTCCAGGTTTGATCATGGACAAATTAACCTTCATATACTTCAAAGCTTTTAGTGAACATAATGAAATTTTCATAATTCGATCAGTTGGTTTCAAACTCTGTCGTGAAGCAATTGTTTAGACGAGAATGAGGAAATATTGAAAGGTATTTCTATTATACCAAATTCAGAATGAAGCTGAATGGAATGTGGATTTTGATTATTTCTGTTTTTTCATACGCATTTGCAGCCGTTTGGATCTCCGATAAATTTCATTGCTTCAAGAAAATTCCATCGTATGATAATCTCGGGAAGATATCAGAGAGCAAATGCAGGATTTCTTGCGTCATGCGCAAATGTTTGTTTTATCAATATACAAGTAAGTAACGTTATTTAATCTTTAAATACAACACTTTATTTGTTTACAGAAGGTAATTAATATGACAAGTAAAATCTTACATACATAAATGTATTCTCTTTTAACGAAGGTTGTTGGCATGAATTACAGTGAACAATGATTGCATATTAATTGTAAACTGCTATTTACCATACAACAACGGCAGTAATCTAGATGAATACATTGATTTGCTGTACAAAATTAAGTCATTATCAGATAACCCCAAATATTCTCACTGTATAATAATGGGGGACTTTAACGCACATGTGAACTCGGAATTCTTTGGAGAATTGGGTAACATGTGCGAGTCGGCCAATTTAAGTATAAGTGATGTAGATGTATTAGGGGTAGCCAGTGGTAATTTTACATACGTTAGCGATATGAGTGGTACCACCAGGTGGATTGATCATTGTCTCACTAGTAATAATCTAAAGGATCGAATTGTTAGAGTTCATATTTTGCATGATTTCCTTCTTTCTGATCATAGACCATTACAAATATATAATTAACGTTACCAATTTATGCGCAACACGACCTAACAAGAACTCAATAGGTAAGAATAATCGCGTCGATTGGTCCAATGTTAATATGCAGCAGAGAATAGAATACAAAGACAGAACATGTCACCTCTTTAATAATTTAGAAATTTTGCACCTTGGCTGTAATAATCCTTGCTCAAATGATTCTCACTGTAAACTCATAGATAGGTATTATAGTAAGATAATATCCCTGTTAAGAGAAGCAGGAAGCCCCTTGATTAAATCTTACAACTATCATACTAAGGTTATTCCTGGATGGAATGATTTTATTGCCCCCCTGAAGAGGGAATCGAAAGACGCCTACGATTTGTGGTGCTTTCATGGTAGACCCAGATTAGGACCAGTATACATAAGTATGTGTAGAAGTCGGGGTCAGTATAAGGCGGCCATAAGACGATGTAAACAGGAAGAAGAGTCTATTCGAGCATCAAAAGCCTGTGAAGCTCGCATAAATAACGATAATAACAAATTTTGGAAATTTGTTAAGAATCAAACGGGTGTCAAAAATGTCCTCCCTCCGACAATCGATGGGGTGTCGGGGAGGATGAAATTGCAAAGCTGTGGAAAAACCACTACTCTAACATTCTTAATAGTGTGAGTAGGGATAATCTTAAGATATATTGCAGCGAAACGATTGTGGGAGGGACAAGGGAAAATATTTTGATATCATTTTCTGAAGTAAAGAGGTTAATTAAAGAGTTAAAGACTGGTTCTGCGTCAGGGGTAGATGACTTATCGAATGAGCACTTAAAATATGCAAATGACGTAGTATGTCTGCATATATCATTGCTCCTATCAGCCATGCTTGCTCATAGCTATATCCCTGCAGAGTTCATGAGGGTATATATCTTGCCCCTGGTCAAAAATAAGTATGGAGACATTCTGTCCAGCAATAATTACAGGCCTATTGCTGTCGCTTCCTGCTTCTCGAAACTACTAGAAAAACTCTTGTTACTCCGATTAAATGATTTCCTATGGACATCTCCTAATCAGTTTGGCTTTAAAAGGTCCCACTCAACTGACCTGTGTATCTATGTACTTAAAGAAACAATATCTAAATACATTGACAGTAATTCAACCATTTATAGCTGTTTCCTTGATATAAGTAAGTCATATGATAGGGTGAACCACAATATTTTATTTGCAAAACTAGAAGACAGGAAGGTTCCCATGTACATATTAAATTTATTGAAATTTTGGTATTCCCACCAATCTTTCACTGTTAGGTGGGGCAATGTACTATCCGAGTGTTTTGGCTCCTCTTGCGGGGTGAGACAAGGCTCCTTGCTCTCCCCTATGCTGTTTAATGTGTATATTGACGGATTAATTGCTTCACTTAATGAGGCAACAGTAGGATGTTGTATAGATAACACAAGGATAAATAACTTAGTTTGTGCCGATGATATGGTGTTAATAAGTCCCTCTGTTAAAGGTCTGGATCGGCTACTAAAAGTCTGCGAAGAGTATTCTTTTTAATGTTACAAAAACTAAGGTTATGCAATTTCATCCTAAAAGCTGTAATCAGCCAGCTGGTATAAGGTTTAAAATGAATGGTGAAGTAATTGAGGAAGTACAAGAGTTTAAGTATTTGGGTCAAACTATTACCAGCTCCTTGAGTGATGACTCGGATATAAGAAAACAATCTCGAAGCCTGTGTGCTAAAGCGAATATGACCATAAGGAACTTTCGTTTCTGTACAAGTGAAGCTAAAGACACACTCTTTCGTACTTTCTGCAGTAATATATACGGTCAGCAACTCTGGGTGAATTATAAAAAAGGTTCTGGCAGAACCCTAAATTTGCTGTACAACAGGTCGTTTAGACTCTTACATAAATTACCCAGGAGATGCTCAGCTTCGCAAATGTTTGCAACCCGCAATGTTCCGAGCTTCCCGGAGGTAACAAGACGTGCTCAACACAGTCTAATGCAAAGAATTAAAAAATCAACCAACCTGATCATCCAAGCTATCCATGAGTCCTGCCATTTATCCTCTAAGCTATGGAGTTTTTGGTACGAAAACGTCTCTCTGTAGCTCCACTTAACTTCGACAGTGCAGTATTATTTCTAATCAATTGTATATATTTTTATCCTTAGTGTATGAACTGTCATTGTATTAATAATATTTGTCATATGGACTATAGTCTGCCAATAAACCTTTTCATTTTCATTTTCATTTCATTCAATTAAAGTTTCACGATGTACCTCATAAAACCTCATTACGAGAGATTTATCCCTTTTAAAAATGTTCGATGGAAACAATTCTGCAAACTTTAATTTTCATCAAACTTTGTTGAGTCATTTATTTCGCTTCAAAATTAGGTTTCCCAAAATATTTCTACAAATTTAATTTTCTAACATAAAATTAGTTCATGGCAGGAAATTGAGTCTTTATTTTTACAATCAATGATTCCCTAAAGTTTAAAACATATTTGGAAAAAATATCGTTTGATTTTAATGAAAAAGTATGTGTCTCACTATATATATATATATATATATATATATATTATATATATATTATATATATATATATATATATATAATATATATATATATATATTAGTGGTGGACCGGATGTCAATTTTTCAACATCTGCGGATTTTTAATTTCAATATCCGCGGATGCGCATATTTAGTTAATCTATCGATATAATATAGAATTATGAATATATTACATAATTTTTAAAATTTCGTGATATTACTATTATGGCAGGCAATGCATAAGAATTAAAATTAATACTAATGTTTTCATTATGATAAAAATAATAATTTTCTCAAAAGTTTCAGCCACAGAAAATTCAATGAAACAAGTTTCATTCAATTTTCTGTTACCAGGTATTTATATTCTGAGGTTTATATGTTTGTTTGTTCATTAATAATTAATACTTTACATGAGATGTGCATGACTGGGCCTTATAAGCTACTTTATAAGCTAATTTAATTGTAAATTGCATAATTTATTAGAGATAATATCCGCATAACATCCGCAGTCAGAAGTGCGGATGCGGATGTTGAAAATGATGCGGATATCCGGTCCACCAATAATGTGTATATATATATATTTATATATATATATATTCCAGTACGTGCATATATCAGAGTATATCATGGGCGGATCCAAAGGGGGTTCCAGGTGGCTTAATTAAAGCAACGTGGATATAAGCATTCAAATGTTTTACCTAATTTCCTTTAACCACGATGTATGGGGCCTCGAAATTAGGCCCTGTTGCTTCACTTAAGCCCCATGGCTCCCTCTCGGATCCGCCAATAGAGTATATATCAGAGTAACTACCGTTTGCAGGAGGGAAACATTTTCGATGTATTTGCAGAGAGACATATTTATAATTTCCTATACTATGATATTACAAAAGTGTAAAATAACTTAAAACTGATCGATTACCCGAACTTATGCCGACAGACGGAAACGTGTTACATCGACAACAGTGGTTCAGATGTTCATGAAGGAAACATCGTGGGCAGAAGTTTCATTGGCTATGATACGCATCACTTGGGATATGATAAACCTACATTTTCTTCTTCTGTTTACCCGTAATAAAAATCTTTTGGTTTTTCCTCATCACTTAACTTTTTATTATTTAAAAACTAGTAAAAACCGTCTTGAAGGGTGAGACGCCAGAAAAATTGTAATACACTTAAAATCAATGTTTTTATTAAGTATAGGAATTAATGGCATATGTTGTTCTATTTTATGTTACTCTTCACCACTCCGACGGATAAAAACTTCCTTGGATCTTTTTGATTTGGCGGACTGCTACAAATATTTACGAAACTTAGCAAATCAATTATTTACAAATTTCATCCTAAGGAAATGTCTAATTCCTAACATAACTGAAACAAACCTAACCTAACCTAATTGTTACATCTCCTTAGGATATAATTTGTAAATAATTTATTTGCTAAGTTTCGTAAAATTCTATAGCAGTCCGCCAAACCGTAAAGACCCTAAAGTTAAATTAACAATAAACTAAATGAAAGAATAATGGAAATTAAAAAAAAAAAAAAATTAAAATTTGAGTTTAAAAATATCTTCATGTCGGAGACAAGTTTAAATAACAAAAAATACATTACCTTCGAATTTTTTAAAAATTTGAACAAATGTTTTGTATCAGTAAAACTTTTAGTAAATGAAGGCTTGAATAGGTTATGTTAGAGAGGGATAAATAATGTTTCCATCACCATATGTATAACTATTCTTTGTATGCAATCGGACCACGCTAGATGAAAGATTTGCCCCTCACATAATCTAACTCACCAGCTCCCAAATTTTTGTTCCACATTTGACTTTTACATTACTCAAACGACACGTAGATTTGTTAGAGGAGTAAATATCATAATGATAATAATTGTTAAGTATACGAAAGTAATTTTCACCTGAGACTGAAATAAATTTAAAAATGAACGCCATTTTAGTCAGTGACTTTCATACATGGATTCGCAGTTAGTTAATTCCAAAGAAAGATTATGTGTATTTCTAATCCAGAACTGAGTTCAGTATATTTTGAAAAACTACTTTACAAAGTAACTTCTTTCTTTAAACAGAGATCCACAAATGGCGTCGTGGAGAGCTGTAGATAAAAACAATTCACTTTATTTCACTCAAATACTGAAGATTCCAAGCAATGGTGGATTTTGGATCTTGTGCGATCGTTTTGAGATCGAAAAAATCTTGATTGTTTTGAGAGCCCATCAATTGAATCGGTTTTTCAGTATTAAGGTACAAAAAAACAAATTTCTTTTACAGTTCTACTTGGTAATTAGACACATGTATGGGAGAATATATATATATAATATATATATATATATATATATATTATATATATATATATATATATGTATATATATTGCCATGGCAGTAGGAGTTCATTTCTATACTGTAAACGTCTTCAAAAATTTTCTTTAACTATACTTGTGTCAATACTTTTTGAGAAAGTTCATTTCTGTATGTATACTTACAGTACATCTTCATTTATATCTGTACTGTAACTCTCTCTAACGTGCATCAGTTTATATATATTATTATTATTATTATTATTATTATTATTATGATGTATTTTCGATTACAGTATTCCTCTCTGATAACTTAGACCTTCAGAACTCCACTAACATGCTACTCTTCGCTTCCCAAGATTCACCACCGACGTCACATATTGTATGTATTTCCCCCGATGAGGGCTCATCAATGTGCGGAAGATATCTAGTTATTACCAAAGAGGTTACGGATGGTGGAAGCGAGAAGATCCTGGAGTTTCTTGAAGTTAATCCTTTGTTTGTCAACGGGAAATACTTTCAAGTTCCCTAAATATGTTATCCTGTGCACTTTAAAGAAGAATATTTTGGTCCTATACCTTTTTCTCTCGTTCACCCAAACAACTCCTCAATATAACTGACATCTAGATCGGGGTTAATAGTATTTTCTTTATAATCAGATGAGAGTAAGGGATAAAATTTGATTGACACACGTTGGTTAAGCTAACAGAGTTGTTGGGCAACATTATTATACTTCAGTTAACTATCCAAAGTGGATTTTAATCAGTAAACACAAATGAAATTGCTTGAAATAATATCGATAAATTTTTGTGAGAATGTTTCTCAAACCAAGAACCAATAAAGAGTTCTTGTTCTTAATTTGTTAACTTTTCCCAAAATGACTTGAAATGGAATGTAGGTCATTTCCTTTTTTAAAAAAGTTATGCGTTATACGTTTTACGTTATACGTTTTGAGATGGTGGTAAATTAATTTAATTGTTTCTTGATTTGGTGCATTTTACACATAGTTTAATCAGACGACAGTGTTACTGACAAAAGTCTGAGTTAATGAAAATCATCCCAAATTTAGTTGTTTATTCATACGTTTAAAGCAGAGGTTCTCAACCGGTTTAGAATCAACTGCCAGTTTTTACCCCAACGCTTTTTAAGCACAACTAATGAGTATGGAAGGTGGCACCACCTAATCAAAACCGTAAAGGGGGTACTGTGGTGTTTAATCTTGAATTTCCATTTTCGTCTAAACCGTTATATTTATTCTAATGATATTCATGACATTTATATTGAATGAAAATTATGAGTCCGGTTTTACGCGTTTCTGTTAGAAAATTAGAAATAATATTCAAAACTTGTGATTTAATGTGAAAGTTGTTCTCGCTTCTGTTAGCACATTTGAGAAAATCAGGGACGGATTTCACCTGCTATTATATCCCCTTGAAAACATCATGAAGTAGTTATGAAACGGGGAACTGCGTATTTTTCTTCCTCCGGCATGCAACCTAAAGGAGCTGGGCGTATCACAGGTTGAGAAACCCTTTCCTTAAAGAAACTCTTTTTATGATTCCTTTCAGGAAACTGCACATATAACACAGGTCAACAAAAAAACTTTTTTTTTTCGTTGCCAAGGAAATTCGTACGAATTTAGGGTATTTTGGGGTTGCTGAATTCCAAAATGAAAGTAGTTTTTCCGATTTGGCTGTAGTTCTTGAGATAATGAATACCCTCAATTAATAGGAAACGTAACCATAACGCGTGCATATGGGAAACTACCGGAACATTCTAGATGGTGAGACCGAATAAAATGCCATTATGTATTTTCATGTGTTTACTTTTGTATGATTTGAGACAATTTCAATGCGATTTGTAAGTAGGCTCCGCCTGAACATTAAATGTTTTGCATTTTTACGTGTTTCAATGGGGTACCAATTATCTCATAAATTAGAGCCAATCTAGCAAAACCGATGTCATATTCGGAATCAGCATCACAAAGTTACTCCAAAATCACTCTAATATGATTGGCAATAAAATGAGTGTTGACCAGTGTAATTATTTAACATATGACAGCCGTTCGTAAAGCGTTATTTAACATTTAAAGAAGGTTTTAGAGTCATTTCTGAGGGAAATGAGAATGATGAAATTAAGTGCAAAGGTTTGTATATTTTCGATCTTCTTCTTTATCCAAACACAGACCAGAAGATAGCGAATACTAAAAGTTAAATAATAACTTTCTGATTTATTAAACTTCGTTTCTGACAATATATGAAATAATTTCATTATTTTTATGCTCTTCTTTATAATGTTTCTTTAAGACAATATTAAAATTTTTAATTTCATTTATGATACTATTTCTCTTCAATCAAAATCTAGAATTTGAATTTCAGTTGTGATTATGTAACTGGAATTGTACTTAAGTAAATCCTAAATTTGTAGGAATGAATTTTTTTCAAAAGGTATTTTCGAATCATTTAGGAGGTTTGTTCAAAAAGTAAGTTTACAAGGTGTTTTGAAGGAACTGTTTTATTACAAAGTAAGTAAATATTACAAGTATTTCAACAACAACTTATTACTACTTTTCTACATAATCACCAAACAGATTCAAACATTTGTCGTAGCGTGGGACAAGCTTTCCGATGTCGGTCAAGTAAAATGTAGGGTCTTTCGTTTTTAACCAGTTTCGTACGGCCTCCTCTACATCGGGATCGTTTTGAAATTGTTTACCTCCGACGTGTTCCTTTAGGGCTGGAAACAAATGGAAGTCACTTGGTGCAATGTCAGGACTATGGGAGGGGGGAATGATCCATGACTTCCCAGTGGAACGATTCCAAAAGTTGGCATGTTTGACTTGCAGGGTGAGGGCGTGCATTGTCATGCAAAAACACCGTACCTGCAGTAAGCAACCCGGGAAGTTTTCTTCTGATAGTGTTGCGGAGTCGTTGTAAAGTTTCACAATAAGAGGTGGCATTTATTGTTGTCCCTTTTTGTATGAATTCGACATGCAAAACTCCTTAATGGTCCCGAAAGATCGTTGCCATCACCTTACGAGATAAGGACGCAATCTTGAACTTTTTGGTTCGTGGTGACCCCGGATGCGGATGTTTCCACTTTACAGTGTTGGTCCATATGCCTAACAAAATATTGTACTACCAACAACATTATTGTACTATGCATAATGCACCGGTAATTAACCTTGTAAACTTACTTTTTGAACAACCCTCATACATAGAAATTTATTATTATATTATTATTATTATTATTATTATTATTACTATATATTACTAGTACACTTCCCGCCGCTTCGCTGACGGTTAGACAGGCTAAACTACAAAAAAAGAACCCAGCCGTGAAAATTTTGAGCTTCACATTGTGTCAACATTTCTGAATCTGGTATCTCCCAAAACCTCCTCACCCCCATTCATACAACTTGGTGCTAACCCCCTCCCCCACTACCCCCACCCCTCCCCATTACCCCACCCATCCCCCATTACCCCCATCCCCACCCTTCCCCCATTTCTAAACTACAGAAAAGAACACAGTCATGAAAATCTTGAGCTTCACATTGCCGCCCGTAATACAATTTCTGAATTTTTTTTACAATTTCTGAATTTTTTCTCACAATTTTTTCTCACAATTTCTGAAAGTGTGACGGACAGACGGACAGACGGACAGACGGACAGACGGACAGCTCTCTTATTATAGTATCTAATATACTATTTCAGAAATGAAGGCTTATATATATATATATGTAACAGTTTATTTGCGCACACCTACAGGTCGCTACAATTGGTGTAGAACAATGCGGTTTTCACCATTCGATGCGTCTTTTTATTGTGCAGTGCCCATGCTACAAAAAAATTCCCTAACATAAATCCTGCCCCCCTCCTTTTAGGGGTACAGTTCTTCCCATTTCTTCATTTTTAATCATAATTTTGGCACAAAATGGGGGAGGGGTGGGGTAATGGGGAGGGGGTGGGGTTAATGGGGAAACTCAGAAAAAAATTGGTGGGTAAATGGGGGAGAGGGTGGGGGAGGGGTATTGGGGGAGGGGTGGGGTAATGGGGAGGGGGTGGGGTTAATGGGGAAACTCAGAAAAAAAATGATAACAAACATCGATTCCGGTCAGGAAGATCATGCTTATCACAACTAATGGAACACTATACCAATATTATTGATGCACTCGAAACAATGAAAAATATGATTTGGCGGGCCGCAGGGCCACCAATTAATGTCGGTTCAGTTATTTGGTCAATAAAACTATAGAAATGAACGCAGTCATGAAAATCTTAGGCTTCAAATCCGAGCTCATTGTATTAAGATTTGTGAAGCTTTAGATTTTCATGGCTGCGTTCTTTTCTGTAGTTTTATTGAATGAATAATTGGTTTGCCAGTAACTGGAAGGCCGCAGGCACCCCAATTACTGAGGCCCAAGGTGAGAGGAATAGGAATGATATCCAGATAAAAGGCTACTGATGTTCAAAATAAAATACGCCGTGGGCCCACAATTCAGCCGAAGCACCGCAGATCTAGCAAAATCGGCGCGTAGCGCTGACCTTTTGCTAGTAGATTACTATTACTAAACGTTCAACTTCATATCATACTCATTTATGTATGTATTTTTGTATATAATAATGATTTTTCGTTAAATATTAAATAATATAGTATACTGCATACTCGATGCAGTACATAACTTTGCGTTATATATATATATATATATATATATATATTATATATATATATATATAATATATATATATATATATATATAAAGCAAAGTTATGTGCTTTATATATATATATATATATATATATATATATGAAATGAATTTCACACTTAAACACCTGAAATGAATGAATGATAAAACCCACAAGCAAAAAGCAAAATAATTCCAAGGCCATTTGTGTACTGACGAGTTGTACTGCTGGATACACAAAAGGCCTTGGAATCATATTTTCTTTTCCATTGTAGGTTTGAATCATATATATATATATATATATATATATATATATATATACATACATACATACATACATACACACATATATATATATATATATATATATATATATATATATATATATCATTAAATGAATGATTAACGAAAGCTTCAATAAATATTTTTGTATTTGAAGCTCGCAAGACCATTGTGTGTAATGATTTAAAGTTTAATAATGAATTAAAATAATATTAGCAATTGATTTTCCCTAATTTGTATTCACGACAGAATTCAAAATATTAAAGGACATACTTAGGAATTATTGATTTTAGAATCTATTATATTTGTGTGGCTTTTATTGCACATTTTTACCGCACTTTCAGCAACGTCTTTAGGGATATAAATTTTGAAGGCCACTTATTAGAATAAAAAGCTTAAGGTATACCATGTTTAGGTCAAGAGATAACTGATATCAAACATGCGAGATTCGAATATTAGTCTAACGATTCGAAATGTGTAGTTTGTTGAATTAAACCATTTACTTTAACCATTTTAGCATTTTATTCTTGTAAAAGCACTTCACATTTTACAAATAACAGATTTTATTAATTGATTAGCAATAATTAATAGTGATTAATGTTTCATAAACCTTTTTCATGTAAAAATTGACCTTAAAAGATTACAGCCTCAATGTTTAAGTACATTAGCAATGCCTTCTAAACTTTTGAATATTAATGTAGTATTTTCATATGACAATATTGTGAAAAATATCATAGTAAAAAATAGCCCTACCAATAATTCAGGCATTATCTATAAAATTGGTTGTAAACAATGTGATTTTTTTTTACATTGGACAAACGGGAAAGGATTTGCACACACGTGTAAAACAGCATCAATATTCAGTTAGACTGGGATAGTCGTTCAGTGCCCTTTTCGTCCATTTGTCAGTAATCCCACTGTATTGATTCGAATAACACTTCAATTTTGTTTCACTCAAGCAACATTGTTAATAGAAATATTCTTGAGTCTGCCATTATTCAACTTACAAATAATTTTAACATTACCCAGGGTCTTTTTTCGCTTGATCCTGTTGTTTTGAATTCATTCAGAACGGATTTAAACAAGAGGGGCAAAGTGCTAAAACTCTGGTAGTTTTTCCTTATAAATTTGTATGCTCCTCCTACAACTTGTATTTTTCTATTTTATTTTTATTTATTATTTTTGTGACCTATATATAGTCTCAAACTTGTTATTTATTTCAGTGTTCCTGAGGATGGCATTAGACGAAAGCGCTTGAGCACCATTCTGTTTCCTTTCTCCTTCGTGGTTATTTTCATCATAAATATTATTCACGTGCTACTTTCGTGACATAATTTTCATATATATATATATATATATATATATATATATATATATATATATATATATATATATATATATATACACAGCAACAGGTGTTTTAGGCTTCTACATAAATTACCCCCGAGATGCTCAGCTTCGCAAATGTTTGCTACCCGCAATGTCCCGAGCTTCCCGGAGGTGACAAGACGTGCTCAATACAGTCTAATGCAAAGAATTAAAAAAACCAACCAACTCGATTATCCAAGCTATCCATGAGTCCTGCCGTTTGTCGTCTACAGTCTAAACTATGGAATTCATGGTACAAAACGTCTGTGTGTGGCTCCAGTTAACTTCGACATTACTGTATTATTTCTAATTAATTGTATATATTTATATCCTTAGTATGTGAACTGTCATTGTATTATTGATATTTGTCATATGGACCATAGTTGCCAATAAACCTTTTCATTTCATTTCGTTTCATATGTAGTGATTCAACGTGTTCTTTTAGAATATACATGTAGAGGGTTGACAAAAGTAAATAGGCACATCGGTTTGGATTCCATTGATGACCTTTGCCATTTGTTCTTGAGGACCATCACCGTGGTGTCTATTTACTTTTGTCAACATTCTATATATTTCTAATAATTATTAAAAAATCGTTATCTATCACAAGTGCTTCTGGAGAATGAGTAAGAATCTGAAAATTATATGTAAAAATGCACTATGAACAGTCACACAAATTATGATATCGTGACCGTTTCTAAAAATTTTAATGCATTTATGAAAAATAATAACAAAAATGTCTGTAATTAGAGAAATAAATGGGAATTAGAAACTAAAATTAGAAACTTCGAAGCTGCCTCAAACTATGAACACCTTTGCTTTCCATTTATTTGGTAATTAAACTGTCGTTCTAAATCAATCCAAATACTTAAGGCAAATGGTAAAATGCTTTGGTAATTCCAGGTTTGATCATGGACAAATTAACCTTTATATACTTCAAAGCTTTTAGTGAACATAATGAAATTTTCATAATTCGATCAGTTGGTTTCAAACTCTGTCGTGAAGCAGTTGTTTAGACGAGAATTAGAAAATATTGAAAGGTATTTCTATTAAACCAAATCCAGAATGAAGCTGAATGGAATGTGGATTTTGATTATTTCTGTTTTTCCATACGCATTTGCAGTCGTTTGGATCTCCGATAAATTTCATTGCTTCAAGAAAATTCCATCGTATGATAATCTCGGGAAGATATCAGAGAGCAAATGCAGGATTTCTTGCGTCATGCGTAAATGTTTGTTTTATCAGTATAAAAGTAAGTAACGTTATTTAATCTTTAAATACAACACTTTATTTGTTTACAGAAGGTAATTAATATGACGAGTAAAATCTTACGTACATAAATGTATTCTCTTTTATAATTAAAGTTTCACGATGTACATCATAAAACCTCATTACGAGAAATTTATCCATTTTTAAAATGTTCGATGGAAACAATTCCGCAAACTTTAATTTTCATCAAACTTTGTTGAGTCAATTTATTTCGCTTCAAAATTAGGTTTCCCAAAATATTTCTACAATTTTAATTTTCTAACATAAAATTAGTTCATCGCTGGAAATTGAGTCTTTATTTTTACAATTAATGATTCGCTGAAGTTAATCTATCGATATAATATAGAATTATGAATATGTGACATAATTTTTAAAATTTCGTGATATTACTATTATGGCAGGCAATACATAAGAATTAAAATTAATATTAATGTTTTCATTATGATAAAAATAATAATTTTCTCAAAAGTTTCAGCCACAGAAAATTCAATGAAACAAGTTTCATTCAATTTTCTATGTTACCAGGTATTTATATTCTGAGGTTTATATGTTTGTTTGTTCATTAATAATTAATACTTTACATGAAATGTGCATGACTGGGCCTTATAAGCTACTTTATAAGCTAATTTAATTGTCAATTGCATAATTTATTAGAGATAATATCCGCATAACATCCGCAGTCAGAAGTGCGGATGCGGATGTTAAAAATGATGCGGATATCCGGTCCACCACTAATATATATATACATACTGTATATATATATTCCAGTACGTGCATATATCAGAGTATATCATGGGCGGATCCAAAGGGGGTTCCAGGTGGCTTAATTAAAGCAACGTGGACATAAGCATTCAAATGTTTTACCTAATTTCCTTTAACCACGATGTATGCGGCCTCGAAATTAGGCCCTGTTGCTTCAATTAAGCCCCATGGCTCCCTCTCTGGATCCGCCAATAGAGTATATATCAGAGTAACTACCGTTTGCAGTAGGGAAACATTTTCGATGTATTTGCAGAGAGACATATTTATAATTTCCTATACTATGATATTACAAAAGTGTAAAATAACTTAAAACTGATCGATTACCCGAACTTATGCCGACAGACGGAACGTGTTACATCGACAACAGTGGTTCAGATGTTCATGAAGGAAACATCGTGGGCAGAAGTTTCATTAGCTATGATAAGCATCACTTGGGATATGAAAAACCTACATTTTCTTCTTCTGTTTTCCAGTAACAAAAATCTTTTGTTTTTTTCCTCATGACTTAACTTTTTCTTATTTAAAAACTAGTAAAAACCGTCTTGAAGGGTGAGACGCCAGAAAAATTGTAATACACTTAAAATCAATGTTTTTATTAAGTATAGGAATTAATGGTATATGTTGTTCTATTTTATGTTACTCTTCACCAATCCAACGGATAAAAACTTCCTTGGATCTTTTTGATTTGGCGGACTGCTACGAATATTTACGAAACTTAGCAAATCAATTATTTACAAATTTCATCCTAAGGAAATGTCTAATTCCTAACATAACTGAAACAAACCTAACCTAACCTAATTGTTACATCTCCTTAGTCTATAATTTGTAAATAATTTATTTGCTAAGTTTCGTAAAATTCTATAGCAGTCCGCCAAACCGTAAATAACCTAAAGTTAAACTAACAATAAAGTAAACTAAAGAATAATGGAAATTTAAAAAAAAAAAATTAAAGTTTGAGTTTAAAAATATCTTCATGTCGGAGACAAGTTTAAATGACAAAAAAATACATTACCTTCGAATTTTGTAAAAATTTGAACAAATGTTTTGTATCAGTAAAACTTTCACTAAATGAAGGCTTGAATAGGTTAGGTTAGAGTGGGTTAAATAATGTTTCCATTACCATATGTATAACTATTCTTTGTATGCAATCGGACCACGCTAGATGAAAGATTTGCCCCTCACGTTTTCCACTACAACTACATCAGTCCTTCAAGAGGAACATGTGTCGGGCTCTTCATTAAATAATCTAACTCACCAGCTCCCAAATTTTTGTTCCACATTTGACTTTTACATTACTCAAACGACACGTAGATTTGTTAGAGGAGTAAAATATCATAATGATACTAATTGTTAAGTATACGAAAGTAATTTTCACCTGAGACTGAAATAAACTTAAAAATGAACGCCATTTTAGTCAGTGACTTTCATACATGGATTCGCAGTTAGTTAATTCCAAAGAAAGATTAATGTGTATTTCTAATCCAGAACTGAGTTCAGTATATTTTGAAAAACTACTTTACAAAGTAACTTCTTTCTTTAAACAGAGATCCACAAATGGCGTCGTGGAGAGCTGTAGATAAAAACAATTCAACTTTATTTCACTCAAATACTGAAGATTCCAAGCAATGGTGGATCTTGGATCTTGTGCGATCGTTTAAGATCGAAAAAATCTTGATTGTTTTGAGAGCCAATCGGGTGAAACGGTTTTTCAATATTAAGGTACAAAAAAACAAATTTCTTTTACAGTTCTACTTCGTAATTAGACACATGTATGGGAGAATATATATATATATATATATATATATATATATATATATATATATATATATATATATATATATAATATATATATATATATACAGGGCGTCCCAAAAAAATGTATACACACTTTAAATACTTATAAAGGCAGTGTTTATTAAAATACATTTCATTTTCAAAATGTAATAGAATCTACAGACATTATTTAATTGTTTTGTCAACGCCTGTTTTCAAACTGACGTCCGTTCTGGTCCAGGCACTGCTGATAACGCGAAGCAATGGAATCGCAAACATCACGAAACATTTCGTTTGGTATTTGTGTGCATTCTCGTTCAATGGCTGCTCTCAATTCAGCGACTGTTGCAGGTTTTATAGCGTAGACTTTGTCTTTTAAGTATCCCCATAAAAAAAGTCTAGTGGTGTGAGGTCTGGTGAACGCGGAGGGTATTCTACGAAACCCCTTCGTCCAATCCACATCCACATCGTGCCAAGTACCACTCGCAATACTCCACTCTTCGGTCCGGATCATCATCTTCATTAATAGCATGGACTAATCTTGGAATGTAACTTTTCCATTGACAGCGCTTCAAAATGCGTTGGACAGACGATTCTGAAATTCCTACCTCACGACTCGCTTGCCGCACAGATTTTCTTGGACTTTGGTGATACGTTTCCAGTACTCTTTCTTGCTTTGTGGGCTTGTCGATGTCCGTGGTCTTCCGGAACGCTTCTTGTGGACATTCTGAACAGTTCCATCGGCTTCAAACTTATCTCTAATTCGAGTGATGGTAAGTCGCGTTGGTGGATCTGTTTGAAACTCCCTCCTAAACTGTCTTTGCACTTCAACTGGTTTTCACACTTCCAGTAGCATTTTAGAATGAATTTCCTTTGTTCAAAGCTTAGTCTGACTGCCATTATTAATTCTAATGGGTTTAACTTGGAAAGAAAGAAACATCAATTGAGCTATCAGCTGTTAAAGTGTGTATACACATTTTTTTGGGACGCCCTGTATATATATATTGCCATGGCAGTTGGAGTTCATTTCTATACTGTAAACGTCTTCAAAAATTTTCTTTAACTATACTTGTGTCAATACTTTTTGAGAAAGTTCATTTCTGTATGTATACTTACAGTACATCTTCATTTATATCTGTACTGTAACTCTCTCTAACGTGCATCAGTTTATATATATTATTATTATTATTATTATTATTATTATTATTATTATTATGATGTATTTTTGATTACAGATATTCCTCTCTGATAACTTAGACCTTCACAACTTCACTAACATGCTACTCTTCGCTTCCCAAGATTCAGCACCGACGCCACATATTTTAAGTTTTTTCCCCGATGAGGGCTCATCAATGTGCGGAAGATATCTAGTTATTACCAAAGAGGTTACGGATCGTCAAAAGAAGATACTGGAGTTTCTTGAAGTTAATCCTTTGCTTGTCAACAGGAAATACTTTCAAGTTCCCTAAATATGTTATCCCTGTGCACTTTAAAGAAGAATATTTTGGTCCTATACCTTTTTCTCTCGTCCACTCAAACAACTCCTCAATATAACTGACATCTAGATCGGGGTTAATAGTATTTCGGTTATACTCAGATGACATTAACGGATAAAAATTTGATTGATACACGTTGGTTAAGCTCACAGAGTTGTTGGCAACATTATCATACTTCAATTAACTATCCAAAGTGGATTTTAATCAGTAAACACAAATGAAATTGCTTGATATAATATCGATAAATTTTTGTGAGAATGTTTCTCAAAGCCAAGAACCAATAAAGAGTTCTTGTTCTTAATTTGTTAACTTTTCCCAGAAATGACTTGAAATGGAATGTAGGTCATTTTCTTTTTTTGAAAACGTTTTACGTTATACGTTTTGAGATGGTGGTAAATTAATTTAAATGTTCTTGATTTGGTGCATTTTACAAATAGTTTAATCAGACGACAGTGTTACTGACAAAAGTCTGAGTTAATGAAAAATCATCCCAAATTTAGTTATTTATTCATACGTTTAAAGCAGAGGTTCTCAACCGTTTTAGAATCAACTGCCACTTTTTACCCCAATGCTTTTTTTAAGCACAAGTTATTGAGTATGGAAGGTGGCACCACCTAATCAAAACCGTAAAGGGGGTACTGCGGTGTTTAATCTTGAATTTCCATTTTCGTCTAAACCGTTATATTTATTCTAATGATATTCATGACATTTATATTGAATGAAAATTATGAGTTCGGTTTTACGCGTTTCTGTTAGAAAATTAGAATAATATTACAAAACTTGTGATTTAATGTGAAAGTTGTTCTCGCTTCTGTTGGCACATTTGAGAAATATCAGGGACGGATTTCACCTGCTATTAATATCCCCTTTGAAAACATCATGAAAGTAGTTATGAAACGGGGAACTGCGTATTTTTCTTCCTCCGGCATGCAACCTAAAGGAGCTGGGCGTATTATTGGTTGAGAATCCCTTTCCTTAAAGAAACTCTTTTTATGATTCCTTTCAGCAAACTGCACATATAATAATTTAACATAAGACAGCCGTTCGTAAAGCGTTAATTAACATTTAAAGAAGGTTTTAGAGTCATTTCTGAGGGAAATGAGAATGATGAAATTAAGTGCAAAGGTTTGTATATTTACGATCTTCTTCTTTATCCAAACACAGACCAGAAGACAGCGAATACTAAAAGTTAAATAATAACTTTCTGGTTTATTAAATTTCCTTTCTGACAATATATGAAGTAATTTCATTATTTTTATGCTCTTCTTTACAATGTTTCTTTAAGACAATATTAAAATTTTTAATTTCATTTATGATACTATTTCTCTTCAATCAAAATCTTGAATTTGAATTTCAGTTGCGATTTCGCAGTTGGAATTGTACTTAATTGAATCTTAAATTTGTAGGAATGAATTTTTTTCAAAAGGTATTTTGAATCACTTTATATATAATAAATGTTGAAAGCACACTGCACATCTTTTACAAGTAAAGTCAACACATTATGCTTGAAATTTTTCTTAGTACATAGAAATTTATTATTATTATTATTATTGATATTATTATAATAATGATAATAATAATAATAATAATAATAATAATAATCTTATTATTATTATAATTGTCATTGTTATTATTATTAAACGTTCAGCTTCATATCATACTCATTTATTTATGTATTTTTGTATATAATAATGGTTTCTTCGTTAAATATTAAATGCTGTAGCATACTGTATACTGGATGTTGCATATTGCTTTTTGTGTGTGTGTGTGTGTGTGTGTGTGTGTGTGTGTGTGTGTGTGTGTGTGTAATATCATTAAATGAATGATTAATGGAAGCTTCAGTAAATAGTTTTGTATTTGAAGCTTGCAAGACCATTGTGTGTAATGATTTAAAGTTTAATAATTAAAATAATATTAGCAATTGATTTTCCCTAATTTGTTTTCACGACAGAATTCAAAATATTAAAGGACATACTTAGGAATTATTGATTTTAGAATCTATTTATATTTGTGTGGCTTTTATTGCACATTTTTACCGCACTTTCAGTAACATCTTTATGTTTGTAACTTTTGAAGGCCGCTTATTAGAATAAAAAGCTTAAGATATACCATGTTTAGGTTAAGAGATAACTGATATTAAGCATGCGAGTTTCGAATATTAATCTAACGCTTCGAAATGTGTAGTTTGTTGAATTAAAACATTTACTTTAACCATTTTAGCATTTTATTCTTGTAAAAGCACTTCACATTTTACAAATAACAGATTTTATTAATTGATTAGCAATAATTAAGTGATTAATGTTTCATGAACCTTTTTCATTTAAAAATTGACCTTTTTAAAGGTTACAGCTTGAATGTGGTCATTAAAATCCACTTTATTGAAAAGTCTCTAGATTCTGTTATTTTCAGATCTTTTCAGATACTCTTGTTGAACTTTTTAGCCATACCACAAATTTTTTTTTTTTTTTTGCTGTTACCTGTGAATTATATGATAGGTAATTAAACTATTTTACAATAAAAAATGAACTAAAACAAGTTGAAAAATCTTGCTTTACAAGTTTGTATTTATATATATAATACAGCCATGCACGATTTTCCTATTTAGGTCATTTTTTTGCTACGCTTTTTATTCTTCAGTTGAAAAATTAATATGCTGACTTTTATCTATTTTTATTTTATTTCAAATAAAACTGTATTTGAATACATCTCGTTTTGTAGTTGTATCCTAAATCTCCATTGAACATGTATGTATGATATATTACTGTTCAACAACATTTTTTTTTCTCAGATGATATTCGTTGTTTCCTTTGCATTTTTCATCTCTGATTACGAAAATGATAACGAAAATAATAACGAAATTTTGCTATCACGTCAGGTTTTCGAGAAATTTGGGGCTCAAATCTTGACCAAATTTGTATATAGATGATAAATTGAACAAATTACTGAAACGCATCTACCCGAAAGCTGAGAGTATTCCAGCAGAAAATGTTTTAGCTAATGCGCAGCTAATGAGCAGAATGATGTAATTTCTGTTTCTGACATGTTCAAACCTGCCGTAACACGTCAATTTTCCTTCTGTGTTATCTGTCAAAGAGGTCAACTTGTAGTTATGAGTCATTCAGTCTGCTGCAAGCTGTTTCATATGTAGTGAAGTTTGATTTTATAGATTTTTTCCATTTACCTAATCATTTAATTGCGCATACGTTACACAAAATAGCGCCTTGAAGGAAAAATGGATAATTTGAAATGTCACGTAAATGTGTGAACAATCCTAACAGTTTCTGTTATGTGTGCGGTGATTACGTGATACAAGATCACAAAAGAAACATTACTCCCTTACTTAAAAACGCTTATGACCTCTACTTTGGCTGCAAAATGGAGGATCATGTGACCCTCAGGGGTTGGTTAAAAGATAAGAGTACCTCTATGCCATTTGCAGTCCCCATGATTTGGAGAGAGCAAAAAGATCACTTCAAAGATTGTTATTTTTGTTTAACTAAGGTCAGTGTTTTTTCCTAGAAAAAATAAAAATAAAATTGAATACCTGAATCTGCCTTCCGCCACGCAGTTCCTAAGCCCCCCCGGATCGTAGAGCTTAGATGATGATGTACCTGCTGAAAGTGAGCCTATGGAATTGTCAGGTAAGGATGAAAAATATCGACAAACTCAAGAAAAAGAGCCTCACTTGATAACTTAACCAGAGCTTAATGATCTGGTTCGAGATTTGAATTTATCGAAAAATCAAGCAGAACTTTTAGGGTATAAACTACAAGGATGAAACTTGCTTGCAAACGATGCCAGCATATCCGTCTTTCGCAAACGTCAAAAAAATATATAAAAATTCTTTTCTATGGCTGGTAATCTTTCTTTTTGTAATGACATTGATAGTTTGATGATGGCCCCAGGACACGAACATAAACCTTCATAATGGCGACTTTTCACCGATTCGTCAAAACTTAGTTTGAAGGCTGTCCTGTTGCATACAGGAAATATCTATTCTTCAGTTCCTATTGGACATGATGTCCATATGAAAGAGTCGTATGAAAATATGGAATTTCTCCTGAATAAAATAAATTACAAAACATACAACTGGCATATCTGTGGTGATCTCAAAGTCATTGGGCTGTCCTGTTGCATACAGGACATATCTATTCTTCAGTTCCTATTGGACATGTTGTCCATATGAAAGAGTCGTATGAAAATATGGAATTTCTCTTGAACAAAATAAATTACAAAACATACAACTGGCATATCTGTGGTGATCTCAAAGTCATTGGGCTGCTTCTTGGTTTATAGCTTGGATATACAAAATATTGCTCTTTTCTTTGTGAATGGGACAGCAGAGCAAATAATTCTCATTACGCTGTTAAGAACTGGGCACCTCGTCAATGTTTCACTCCTGGACAAAAAAATGTTGCGTGCCATAAATTGGTGGATTGTGATAAAGTGTGCTTGCCACCTTTACACATCAAAGCAGCCGGTCCCTACCCCTCATTTCCTTGGGGGTTTAGACATGGATATTACCTTTACATTCTTCCTTCTTACCTCCCCATTTGCCACAATCAAAACATGCATTCAGCTTTTCCATCACGCTTCTTCTCCGTGTTCTCTTTTATCTTAGTACGTGCGGATGGGCACTTTCTTCCTTTCACTACTATTTTTATCTCATGTTGAAGGGGAGAGGATTGACTCTGACTTGCTTTATAAATTTTATACAGGTGTTAATTAATATATATTTTTAAAAGGAAATTCGCTTTCACATGTTTGCACATATGGTAATTATAAAGTTTCACGGAAACCAATTCTTTCAAAATTGGTACAAATATCTTAATTGGCCGAAATTGGTCACGTTGGAAAGTAGTGTAACCTGGTCTCTGTGAAACTTAATACTTGCCGCATATATATATATATGCTGTCGAATGGCACATGCGAAGTTGTGTTGAATCCCGATTATGTTCAAAGAACTCACACAATCCATATGTAATACGCCTCTCCCCGGATTTGGGCAAAGTCAGGATGTCACAGATTACTCGAGAGAGGGTATTACTTAAGCACTCCTGGATGCAGAATGTCGTCGCGACGCTCGAGATCCCACAATCGAGGAGTACTGTGTGGGCTCGTGATTTTCTTTTTCACAGTTATTAAAGTCCAAAGGGAAAAGAAAACTGAACGGCTAATACGATTTTTAATTTGAATTTAGGCGAGATAAAGTTTAATCAATTATAGTGAATCAAATGTTTCTTTTACACAGAACAGAGTGTTAATAATAATAATGATAATAAAAGTTTCATAACTATAATACTAGTTACTTCTTAACTGTAAGATATTAAATAAGCCAGAGACCCCTCTAAGACACCCTTGTCCGTTCTGAGTCTCCAAGCTTGTATGAGTCAATTGCTAAGCTACTGCCTTTTCCCTACAGTCAGACTCCAATTGAAAACTCATTAATCTTCCACTTTTGGAATTGGAAGATTAATGGGTTTTCAATTGGAGTCTGACTCCAATTGGAGTCTGACTACCAATTCCCTAATGAACTGACTTTCTTCGTCAGCCCGGAGACCCGTCTCCTCGGAATCTGCCTTAAGGGCGTTGATCCCCTTCTTATATAGTCAAAGGAACGGAACCTGGCTATGCCACCACGCAAGCGGTTGACGTCGCCTGAGAACGTTGGAGAACCGAGCGTCTCACAATCCATTGTGTTTCCCAGATGAAATCAAAGAAACCGTCTGCGTTACAGGCGTGTGAATTCAGTTCGGAAGGAAGAGTCATACACTAGCATGGGAATGATTAAATGAATGAAATTACATAAAAATAATTGTGTCATCAGGGCGCGGCTTTACTTCGATGATAAATTAAATTATAACATGTATAACACTATATGTAAAACCATATCTTTGGAACATTCAGTCATTCCATGTCGTATTTATTGCATTCAATGTAAACTAGTTTATTTGAGCATAAGATTAATATTTTAATAACTTTGTTTTTAATTTCTGTATAATATTTTCATATACTTTATTCCTACTTCATTTTGACTTCTCTTTACCCCCATTTTTTCTTATAATTACTCCAAAAAGTAGTTTCCAGCAATTCGTAACAACTATCTTTGTAGTTTTGTTGTTTGTCACATTTTTATTTGGTCATCATCTTACTTCACAGTTACAGTATATAATTCTTCAGCTTTAATATAATCTTTTATTTAATTTAATACCCTTTTGAGAAGCCCTTTTGAGGGGGTTCCTGCTGCTTATTAAGAAACTGTGGAAAACGGAGGATATAAAAAGAAAAAAATTAAAACATTTTAAATGGATTTGTAAACAAGAAAAAGAAAGTTTATTAAATTTTATTAAAACATTTTAGTTTATTTTATGACCAAATGTTTTTCTAATTCCAAATCAAACAAAGAAAATTGTCTATTATATATTTATTGTTCAGTGTTACACACACACACACACACCACACACACACATATATATATATATATATATATATTATATTTAAACACAGACCGTGCATGGAACAAGGAACTCTTCTGGGAAAATTAAATCCACTATAGTCCGAATAAGTAATGGTAAATGACAAATACCATAGTTTTTTTCCCGATTTTAGCCCGACGTGGGCAACGGGTCTATAGTGGATTTAATTTTCCCAGAAGAGTTCCTTGTTCCATGCACGGTCTGTGTTTAACATATAATGTTCTCAGGGAACCATTCTGAGTTTGTGATATATATATATATATATATATACACACTGTGTATATATATGCAAATTATAATACGTCACATAATCCTTGTGCATAATTACGAAGAAGAAATAATACAAAAACCCAAATTATGTAACGTTGAGAAAAAAAATTCGTCGAGAGAAAATTTCAAATGAAACCAAAAATTACTGATTTTTAATTTTTTAGTTTTTATTTATTTATTTATTTATTTATATTTAAGTAAAAAAATTTCAGAAAAAAATTAAAACTGATTTACCTTCAGTTTTTTAACGTGTTTTTCCAGTGAATTTCCGGAACAGTACGCACTAAATATATTAAAATTTATATAAAATTATTCTGTTCTACAATTCAATACGAACGTAAGAAACTTTATAATTATTATAATAATAATGAGATCAATGTTTACTTATTTAGTTTTAGGTACGAAACTGTAAATAAGCTGTTCTGATTACGTACAGAATGTTCCTTTTCAATCTTTATCACTTGCTTCCAACTCGACTTCATTCCCATTGTGAGTCACATTCAGAAACGGAGAACTGCCGATTTAATTTAATTTAACCTAACTTTACATAAAATTAATCTAATTTATTCTTAACCTAATAATCATAATTTGAATCCATAATGTGATCTAGCTTACTAATAAGGAAAGAGATGAGAATAGGGTGACACGAAGTGAGAAAAGAGTTCCTTATGTACAGTACTACACTACCACTCTGCTAATTTCATTCTCGCTATCGCCAGAAGAATTTACTAAATTACGGGACATCTCTGGCTGCTAATTATACTTTCTTCATTTTCCTTTAGTTTGTATTAAAAGAGGTGGTCGTAAAACTTAATATTAACTGATATTAACTTTAGGGTGATTACTTTCGGTATCAGAGGAGAAAGGTTAGCCGTAAAGCGTTCAAAAGTAAATAAATATATTAATAAATTACTAACTTCGTGATCATTTTTTTTTAACATGTTAAGTTATCTATACAACGCCTGACTAAACTCAATGGAAAATATACTCAGATTGGAGACAAAACAATTTTCTGATATAAAAAACTAAACTGAATAATTTTTCAAACTTCAAAAAAGTTATCTTCGTTGAAATCCATCTGATTTGGTTTCTAGTATAAATAAAAAAAAATTGAAAAATATTTACGAAACTTTAAATTTTCAAATGTACGCAAAACAATTTTTATATGGTTCTGAAGCCACTTCAAAATTATCTTCTATCGAAATTGGATAATGTTTGTTTGTTTGTGTACAGTATGTGCTTATTCCGGGAAATATTAAAAAAAATAAAATTCTCCCCGTTAATTGTTTAGGCGTGTTATTTTTACTACGAGCTTCTGCTAGTAATGTCTTATTTTATGCTATTTTTTCACTTTCAACTCTATTTTCTTGATATTATTTTTCATTTCTCTAAACTAAAATGTATTATTGTGAAATGTAATAAACATTAACTAAATAAAAAAAACCGTTTTTTTTTTGTTTTTTTTCGCCGGCCGTCAAATCGAAAAGATTCATCAAAGGTTTTTCTAAAGGTAAAATCAAAACTATTTTGTACGATCTTATTTTTTCTTATTTTTTATCAGGATTACGTATTCGACTGGTTTGAAGAACCTGAGAAAAACTTTCAGCATCTCTGCGAATCATTATCACAGTCACAAGTTCTCATTCCATTGAGAATCTGCGTGCTGAAACATATTGTGTGGAAGCGTATAAAGGCTACTACCAAGAACACTCAAAGAGAGGGATGTCATACTGCCAATGCAATAGGGTAAAATGAAATTGTCTCACTTCCGGCATCTCGAGGGATCCATACTACAGGAAAATTGGTTTCTCGCCAGAGCACGTGTTTGCCCAATTCGATATTTAGATAAGGTTTCAATCTCGTGTCATTAAAAACAGCTGCTCATTGGCATTATTTTTGCCTCTCTACCATAGTTGTGAATCGTTCCCCTCCGTTAGGCGTACTTATGCACGATTAACAAAAGGTTAGGTTAAGTACTTGTAAAAAGTCTGTTATATGTGTTTTAAAGTCCTTTCACACACACACACACACAAACACACACACACACACACACACACACACACACACACACAATATATATATATATATATATATACATATATATCGGTAGTCTAGCGGTTAGCGTCGCTGACTACGAATCCATCGGGATCGAGACCCGGTGACGGCAACCGGCGCGCAGCAAAAGCCAGCTGTTCATCCTTCCACACAATAGAAATGAAAGTGGTTGGTAGATAAATGGGTACACTGGGTGGCCTAGTGGTTAAGACGCTGGGCTCCTGGTGGGTCGTGGTTCGAATTCCACGTTAAACTGTAGGTCTAAAGTGGAGTGAAAAGCTTGACCTTCGTCAGAATGAACGGTTCAGGGCGGAAGCTAACCAAAGGTTAACCAAAGGCCAAAGGTTATATACAGGGTGTCCCATAAGTCCGGCATCATACGAGAAATTCATATTTTTCTATTTCTACAAACCATAATTCATATTTTTCTTTTGCGCGGGATGCCAATTTCCCGTCCACGATTCTGTTCAGTGACGAGGCTGTTTTTTATGGAAATGGTGAGGTAAATTGCCAGAACACCCGCTACTGGTCTCAAAACAACCCTCACTGGTATACCTCTTCAAAGGAACAAGGTGCATCTCGGGTGATGGTATGGTGTGGCATTTGGAAGGATCGCATCATAGGCCCCTCTTTTTCGATGAACATGTCACTGGAGGCACCTACCTACGTATGCTCAAGGAAGAAGCATTTCCCAGTGTCTTGAACGAAGAAGGAAATTTCCCAACATGGTTCGTCCAAGACGGCGCTCCTGCACATTACAGCACCCAAGTAAGGGAATACCTGTACCAACAATTCCCTGGTCATTGGATAGGACGTCGAGGGCCTGTGGAATGGCCAGCTAGAAGCCCGGATCTCACGCCACTAGATTTTTATCTCTGGGGCCACTTGAAAGCGCTGGTATACGCAGAGAAAATTAGGAGTGTTGAACATTTGCGGCAGCGCATTATTGGGGCATGTAACACCATTACTCCTGACATCATTCACCGTGTGCTTGCTGACTGGGTATCACGTCTGAATTTGTGTATTGAAAACAATGGTGGACATATTGAGCACGTTCTGTAAATAAAAGCTTTTGTTTTGCCTTTTATTATTATTTTTCCTATGATACCGGACTTATGGGACACCCTGTATATATCCAATAGATCTAATAAAGGCTCGACTCCTTCTGGAAGGAGCCACAGGTGTCAAGGAATTAAAAGAAATTAGAACGGAAATTCCGATCGTTGCAACAAGCTGAAAACTTTAGATCCTTTATTGGTTGACTTCAGACGATACAGTGCCCCAGAATATCAAAATTTGTTTACTCATCGGTCGTGAAAACCGATGCAACTGCGTAGTAATTGACTAAAATAAATTTCAGACTTCACATTTAAATTTTATTAAACAATAAGTAACATCACAAAAGCACTTTCCATAAGTTATTATAACTAACTTTCAACAGTCTTAATCGGCAAAAGCAACTTCATAAAGTGTGAAGGAAAAAGTCAAATACTGTACAACTGTAAGCAAGACAACAGGAACTGAAGTCCTGGCTCGAATGATGATCGCTTAACAGCCTACACCGAAAAAAGTCTTGCAGAATTTTTATTTTCTTTTGTAGAGGTGACACTGAACTAGAGGTACCTCCAGGCAGTCAGCACCCTTTAATTACTATCACTCATTGTTCTATTTTGTATCTTTTACAGTTCCCTTTTGTATCTCTCTTTTCTCATCTGTATTAAATGGGAAACAAATAAAAAATATTTTCAATATGTATTAATAATAACCACTAAAGAACAGCATCACTCTAAATATTTTGAATAGACTTTTATCATATCTCTGTGTAAAGCTATTCTAACACAAACACACGAAATTACATAGATAAAACAGTACAGTAGTCGTAAAATATTTGAAAGCAGTCAAGACCTTTACAAGTAGGATGATAGCGAGGTTAAATATGTAAAGAATCAGTTTCAAGTTCTTTCATTTTTCAAGTATCATATAAAGTAGCCACATATACGAACAACAGTCATTCTGGGAACTGCATGATTGTCCCAATCAGAGAGAAACACTGCCGTCTGTTGCCTTATTGGTGAACAATTTGTCCATTACAGCATGTAGACAAGGGGTACTTGTCCATGTAATGCAGCTAAACAATCAGATGTTAGACATTGATATGTAACTATGTGGTGGTCGGAAAATTGGCTACTTCTTTGGACCAAAGGCATTAAAGTGTTAAAAATATATCTCGCATTATAAAACAACAGCCGAACAGGTTAAATTCAAAGGAACAGAAGATAACCAAGAATAAAGTAAAAATGGGTATTTTTACAGTTGCCGCAACTCGTAATGTAGTTTGACAAGAATAAATTTAAAACAGACCAAATTACCGTGAAAAATGTACCATACCGACAGAGTGAACTTAAAAAAAAAAAAGCTTTATCAGGAAAAGGAGCAAATGTTTGTGTTTCATTCTATTCTACAGGGTGTTTCAGGTCGACCCTAGAAATATGGAAAAAGAAACACTTCATATTACTTACGGAATTACTATAACAAATTTCAAATACCAAATACCAAATTCCGGAATTTGTAGTTTGCATTTGGTATTTGAAGTAATTCCGTAACTAATATGAAGTGTTTCTTTTTCATACTTCTAGGGTCGATCTGAAACACCCTGTATTTTATGGGCTGTAATTTTCTCACTGTTATATTTAAATTGTCCGTAAAATGACATTACCAAGAACGCGTCGATCGATCACTTATTTCGTTGATTACTGATGTTACAATATCAAATCCAAAATCTATTTAGAAATATGTAAACATTATAAATTATAATCTATTGAAGGTTAATGAATTTTAAAGACGACTTTTTCGACAGAAAATGGTTGAACTTTATTAAACTCTAGGAAGATGTCTGTTTGTTGAACGGTGGCGGAAGCCTCTTTTGTGATGACCAGATACCTTCCACACAGTGATGAATTATCTGTTTGCAAAACCCGTAGATTTGTTGACTTTGCTGAATTCCTGGAGGCAAAGAGAGGCATGTTCTCGAAAAAGTTTTGAACGTCTAGTTGATTTGAAATGTATATCTGTAATTGAAAATACACGTGTGTGTGTATATATATATATATATATATATATATAGAGAGAGAGAGAGAGAGAGAGATAGATAGATAGATAGATAGATAGGGATAGGGTGGCGCAAAAGTCGCGCATCATAGGAATTTTCAGTGTTGACTATATTTTTTCTTTTAGTAGGGGATGGCTGCGAAATTAACAATAGACGAGAGGGTGAGCCATCACCTACTTAAAAGAAAAAATATACCGTAATATATAATAATGAACACTGAAAATTCCTATGATGCGCGACTTTTGCGCCACCCTATATATATATATATATATATATATATATATATATAATTATATATATATTAACGTAAAGAACGACGCTTGTACAGAAGAACGTGCCGCGCAAGATGAGGAGGGAGAACGAACAAATGAAAAAATGAGGTAACCACCCGGGAATCGAACCCGGGATCTTCCGATTGCCGGTCAGATATGATAACCACTACACCATGGGCCTCACTCAATCAGAAGTCGTAATTCTCCTACATCTTGCGCGGAATGTTCTTCTATACAAGCGTCGTTCTTTACGTTAATTATACTGTGTGTTGTTTGCAGTTGAAATGTATATATGTGCGGCATGCGGAGGTGCCCCCTCGGGGCATTGGTTTCTGCGCGTATGTAGGAGAATTACGACTTCTGATTGAGTGAGGCCCATGGTGTAGTGGTTATCATATCTGACCGGCAATCGGAAGATCCCGGGTTCGATTCCCGGGTGGTTACCTCATTTTTTCATTTGTTCGTTCTCCCTCCTCATCTTGCGCGGAACGTTCTTTTATACAAGCGTCGTTCTTTACATTAATTATACTGTGTGTTGTGTGCAGTTGAAATATATATATATATATATATATATATATATATATATATATATATATATATATATATATAGCGCGAAATAGGAGGACGAAAAGATGGTGCATGTTTATTTACAGACGTTTCGGAAAAATTCAATTTCCATCATCAGTGCTAAAAAGTTTAAAATCAAATAAAGATGGAAATTGAATTTTTCCGAAACGTCTGTAAATAAACATGTACCATCTTTTCGTCCTCCAATTCCTCGTTTCCTTAAGAACAAACCATTCAACCAAGCTATATATATAATGCAAACAGAATTGTAAAAAGAACATTTGTTTTTAAGAATTTATCGTCACCTTAATATTGAAGAATCTCTCTTTGGATTCATCCCTCAAAGTAAATCTGACACTTCTAATCTCAAAAGAAAGCAGAAGATCTAAGATCGACCAATGTTTAGAATCTTCTGAATTTGACTGGAAGTAGGTTGAATCGTCTTCGTCAACAGCATTCGAGGAGAAATGAGGGGTCGCGCGTCTTAAGATACCTAAGCGCCACTACAGGCGAAAACGTGTTTTTGATGGATATCACTATTTTCACCCTTCCTCTATCGCGTGTTTTGGGTTATAATGACCTTACGACACTAGAACTATGGTTGAAAACCTTATGAAGCGAACTACTTTTTTCACCTCTATCGCCAGCCAAAAATTCACCCAAAGTTCAGCATGATAAGAAAATCAAAAAATAAAAAAAAATATATATATATATATATATATAAAATATAAAATGTGAAAATCTATTCCAAAAACTCATCAACATCTTCATTAGCATACTTAGAACTCTAATTTAGCCAAAAATTAACGTTCTAGCTCAATTAATAACAGAGATACTATTGCGAGAATATTGCTGAACTTTGGAGGCGATTTCTGGCGAATTTTAATTTTGGCGCCTAGGTACCTTAAGACGTGGGACCCCTCAAATGCTGTTGGCTGTAAATAAAATAATGGTTTGAAGTTTCTTTGTAAAATGACGTTTTTTAGGTTGTCATAACGTGCGTACACTTATTTAATCCTTATACGCGACTTAAATTTTATGAAAATGCAAATACAACCCCATCAGTCATTCATTGACTGTAAGGAAGCTTTATCTGAACATGTTTGAAAGGAGGAAATTTAGTATGGGTCAGTAATTTTTTAAATCCAAATTACTATAATTTTCATATTTATTGCTTATCATTATACGTTCAGGAAAATAAAAAAAACATATACAATAATGTTTTCTATCAGTAACTACTGTATATTTAAAAGTATAGCACATACAGCAATCCCTCGTTATAACGCGGTTCGCTATGCGCGGTTTCGCTATAGCGTTGTTAATGCTTCATTATCCTCAGATTTGTTATAACGAACTCTCCCCCGATATAGCGCTTCCTGCGCTCGTACATCTGGCAGCAAGTCTGCATGCTATTTTCGTTCATCGACGCTCAGCTCAGTTCTGCCTGACACCATCTTAGATAATGTATACTGAAAAACTGTTGTGGTGCATTGTTTATATTAAATTTAACCCTTTAAAAGTTACAATGAGTGCCAAACGTTACAAGGTTCTGTCACAACGAGAAGAAGGAGGCTAAAGTGCAACTCACTCTACAGTAGATTCTTTCTTTAGCTCTAAGACAGCTACACCTTCCTTTTGAGCAATTTCTTTTTGTTTGAATAATAAATTTCTTTCAATTTGCTTGTTTCTGTGTGCCATTTATTATTTATGTTAAGTAGGTTACAATTAAGGGCTTCTTTGCCTTGGAAATCAAATTTACTGGCACGAATTAAAGTAATTTATATTGATTCCCATGGAGAAATTAGACTCTCTTAGCTCTGATTCACTTAGCGCTCTATTTTCGTGGAAACAATTAAGCAGTGCTGGGATTAACGGTGCTAACTTTTTATTAGCGATACTGTTAGCGCCGTTAATTTGCAAAATTGTTAGCGAAACAGGTAGCGGCGCTAAGTTTTTAGAGAAAGCCAATCGCTAATTTTTCTTAAGCCTAAAAGATCAGGCCTGTCCAATTTGAATTTCGAGAAATGACTACGTTGAAAATGAAAAAAAATCTGTGAAGTAGCTATAAAATTCCTCATAGTTTAAGAGTACTGACCACCTAATATTTTTGTTTGTTTTGAAAATTAATTCAATTCGCCACATCACTGTTTCAGTAATATCCATTTTATTTTGTAATCTGATCCGTTATATCTATGGAGCATTTAAGTTTTGGTATGATTTACTCTCTTTGTTAATATTTTATCATTTCTTCGAGTTTCATTTTGTGTATTTGAATTAAATATAGACGTATAAATTAAATAGAATTTATTCTTCCGTTAGTTTGTTTTCCCTATTAATATATACAAAAGGAACACGACTCCTACATAAAAATGTTTTAATTTTCGTGGAGTATAACGTTACATTTTTGTACTTTCGCAACCAATTATATCAAGGTGTGTGCTAATATATGTAAGTAAATTAGGGAAGGCAGAACATACATAAATTGGTGTAGTTTCAGAAAAAATTAGCGTTAGCGCCGCTAAATTTTATGGTAGTTAACGTTAGCATTAGCGGCACTAACTTTAGGAGTTAACGAGCACAGCACTGCAATTAAGAGCGCTAAGTGAGGGATTGATGTACTTTAATTTTAACTAATATATTGGCAAATAAGAAGTTATTACAATAATGTAATGTGATTAGAATTATCTACGAACTATTATAATATATGTGTGTGTGTGTGTGTGTGTGTGTGTGTGTGTGTGTATTTTATACATGTATTTCGAATAAAGTTGGCCCTGAATACAGTCAATTCAACTCTAATCTAACCTAAATATTAAGCGTGTGTGTGAAATTTGCTCTGTTTTGTTAAAGACGGATTTGTAAAGAGCAAAAATACATCTTTCTCATATACCTGACAGAGGATGAAAATGTAGGCTTCTTGTAACCTATGCGAGCCTTTCCATAGGAAATGAAACTTCTGTCTACGATATTTCCTACTTGAACATCTGATCCACTGCTGTCGATGAAGCACGTTCCACCTGTCAGGATAGGTCCCAGTAATCATTTACGTTGGTATGAGTTATTTAACTTCTCTAACGGTTTAATTAAGTACATATACATATATAATATAGGGTGTCCCAAAAATTATGCCCATAATGTACATGACATTAGCCTTTAGAATAGGATTTCGGGGACACACGCACACATACACACATATATATATCAAATTTCCATACTATAGATATACAAGTGATAACATTAAGAGAGACTTAACACAGATTTGTAACAAAAAAAAAAAAAATATATATATATATATATATATATATATATATATATATATATATATATATATACTGGGTGATCCAGATAAATGGGACCCATAAAAAAAAGCCAAATATTCTTAATATTTAATTCCTTTCATAAAAACTATATATCGTTCGAAAGAGTAGAGTTACAAGTTTATTACGAAATATTTATTTTTTAAAATGACTCCTTTCAAATGTGCTCCATTAGTTGCCAAGCATTCCAGTGTTCTCGCTTGTAAGTTCTGCATCACTTTTGCAAGAGTGTGCGGTGGTATGGCCTGTATCTCATTTGTGATGGCGGCCTTCAATTCTTGCAAGGTCGTTGGGTTATTTCTGTAGACCCTACTCTTTAAATATCCCCAGAGATAATAATCTAAGGGAGAAAAATCCGGAGACCTTGCGGGCCATTCAACGTCTCCAAATCTTGAGATTAACTCGCCTGGAAACGTTTGACGCAAAACTGCCATGCAGTTCCTCGTGGTATGGCAGGTAGCTCCGTCTTGTTGGAACCAGTGGTTTTCTAGACAAAGATCTCTTAATTTAGGAATAAGGAAATCGGTCAACATTTTTTCGTAGCGATCACCATTTACAGTGACCGTGTTTCCGGTGAATCCTCGAAAAAGTACGGCCCTATGATCTGAGATGCAGTAAGACCACACCAAACAGTTACACGCTGACTATGCAACGGGACTTCGGTAATATTCAATGGATTTTCTGTTGCCCAGAAACGACAATTTTGTTTGTTTACAGTTCCATTCAAGTGAAAATGGGCTTCGTCTGACATAATCAAAGTTGCTAGAAAATTGGTGGTGTCATTTACCTTCTGTTGGATCCATTGACAGAATTGTCGTCTTCGTGCGAAATCTCCATCGTTTAGTGGTTGCACTGTTTGAATTTTATATGGAAAGAGCATTAAATTTTGCTTGAATATACGGTGTGTTGTTCCATATCCAACTCCTAACAGCTGAGAAGCACGTCTGATGCTTATGTTAGGATTATCCTGTACAATTTCATGAGTTCTGTTAATGATCTCGTCTATCCTTGCTGTGCGCACTCTTCCAGTTGGTTTTCTTTTTCCAATGCTGCCAGTTAGGGAAAAATTTCTGACACACGACGGATTACTTTCTTAGAAGGTGATTTTGACATCTGAAAATTTGTCTTGAAAGATCTTTGAGCTGAAACTACACTTCTTCCATGCTCATAATATGCTCAGTTATGAAACGCAGCTGTTCCACAGTCCATGCAGTCATCTTGAAGGGTTAGTTTTAACTAACACTTTTATTTTGTTTTGTATCTTATCTTGTCTTGTATTGTCAAAACCTATACAATCCTGTACAAACTTGTAACTATCCTCTTCGAATGATGCGTATGATTTTATAAAAGGACTTATACTTTAAGAGTTACAGGGGTTTCTTTTGG
>JAJOZX010004501.1:240000-382591 GCA_023014485.1 Bathynomus jamesi
ACCCTGGGTGGCCTAGTGGTTACCGTATTTTACACCTCATAAGACGCTACTTTTTTCCTGAAAAACGTCTCCAAAAATCCCTTGAGGGCTCATATGTTATTGTTTTGTTTAATGTTCTTTTAATAAAGTTATGGGAATATATTTTTTGTCACGCTGATAAATCTTTGAAATATTTTTTTCCTAAATATTCTTTGCTAAATATAGGGTGCGTCTTACCACTTGTAGCGTCTTATGGGGCGTAAAATACGGTAAGATGTTTGGCTGCTGGTGGGGTGTGGTTCGGATTCCACATTAAACTGTAGGTCTGAGGTGGAGTGAAAAGCTTGACCTTCGTCAGAATGAACAATTAGGGCGGAAGCTAACCAAAGGTTAACCAAAGGTATATATAATGAAAAGGAGACTCGAAACTGTAAATATTCATATTTTAGCAAATTTTTGGCAAACGTTTTGGAACACACTTCCATCTTCATTTCTTTAATGATTCTCAAATTCCGACTAAATTCAAAGTAAAAATAGAAATACTTTCTAAAAATATTTAAATATTAAATTTCTCTCATCGTCGAAATTCAAGAAGAGTACATTTTTAAGGTCATTTAGGTTAACTCAGAAGACAAATCAAATTCCACTGTTCAACATCCAGTCACCCCACCCCCAATCCCTCCAACACCTCGTAACTGCAAACTGAGTTTCCGTATGTGCATAATAAATCGTAAATATTTTTTTCATTTGAAATTTGTATATCTTCAAAAAATTGAATTTTCGATTAGGGCCACTTAATTTTGCCATTTTCCTGAAATTTTGCGGCACCCTCAGAAGACAGCCGAAACAGCACAGAGTGCCAAAGCAAACCCAGTTGGGAAACATGATATTAGTAATTAGGAAGTCATTCAATTAATATTTACAAATAGGTGTTACTTTTAATGTTAAACGCATGCTTACCTTTGAGTCTGTAAAACAAACATTTACGCATGATGCAAGAGATTCTGCACTTGGTTTCTGAAATCTTCCCGAGATTATCATAAGGTGAGGTTTCCTTGACGCAGTGAAATGTATTTGAAATCCATATATTTCCATGTGTGTATGGAAAAACGGAAATAATCAAAAGCCACATTCCATTCAACTTCATTTTGGATTTGATTTAAACAAAAAATATCTTTCAATATTTCCTAATTCTCGTGTAAGCTACTGGCTTCACTACAGAGCTTGGAACCAACTACTAATAGATTTTGAGATTCTTTATATTCGATTAAAGCTGTGCGTTAAGCTATAAATTAGAACATTTTGTGCATTAGTTAAAATATTTCGATTGCTTTGTAATCACAGGCTCATGCTTAGTTTTGAAGTAAAGCGATAAAAAGAATACAGGTTTGGAATAACGTTATAAAATATTCTTATTTCAGGGACTGTTGATAACTCACCTTTCATTTGATATATACAGTATATATGTGTTCTCGTTCCCGTAATCATGCTCAGTTGATGATCATTTGAAGCTTGACGATTTTACCATTAGGTAAAGTGAAATACTCTCGGCCAAAGGTAAAATTAAATTTATTGACGTACCGATTCCAATATTTAGCCGATTCCATGAAAAACTGCCGATATCGATTCTTTGCATATATTTTAAAAAATCAATTCCTTCATAAATTTTACTAATCTAATGTGAAAACTTTCAATTTTCATATTTTTATATTTGAAATTTGTTCAAATGCTTTTCCTTAGCTCACTCCACAATATATGGTACCAGATTTGATACTCATATACTCAGGGCCGAATTAACCATTAAAGCCGTAGCCTTAGGCCCTCATATTTATAAGGCCGTAATTTTTATATCATAAACCTTAAATCTTTGTCAAAAAGTTGGTTAATTGGTTAAGTAATATCATATATAACTGCATAATTATATCTTCAAAGATGGAAAATAAGAGTTTTTTGGTTTTAGTTAAGAGGGTTTTTTATATCATTATATCTGCTGGTGTATTATTTTCGATATGTATTGATTTTTATCCATTTTTATATGATTGGCTTTAAAGGGTTAATCTGTTTTCGAAATTGTTTTTCAGACGTTGGGAATGATCATTGTAATGATCATTATTCGTTGGCGAATACTATAACTGGGACTGGTGTGAAAGCCTTTATGTAACCTTCATATTTGCCAGTCATCACGTAACCATTCTTTAGGCTTTCAAGAATTTGATAACTACTGTAAAATAACCAGAGTCACTTCGGTTAACAGACTTTGCAATTTCTTTTAGGTTAGCATTTGACGTTTACCAGCTTTTCACTCCACCTTAGACCTACAGTTTAACGTGGAATCCGAACCACTTCTTCATCATCAGCCCAGCGTCTTAACCATTAGGCCACCCAGGGTACCCATTTATCTACCAACTACTTTCTTTATTGTGTGGAAGGATGAACAGCTGGGTTTTGCTGCGCGCCGGGTCTCGATCCCGGGGCCGATGGATTCGTAGGCAGCGACGCTAACCACTACACCACCAAGGCGCATATATAAGTTATATGTGTGTGTGTGTGTGTGTGTTGTGAAATGTACTGGCATTGTAATGTGCCAATATAGATTTCTTCTCACTCAATGTCGTTCCCACTTCATTGCTCGCACAAGAGTGAAAACTCCGTGAGTGAGAATCTCAAAGGAGGCAATTTTCAAATCGATCCATCTCCATTTTCACTGTGAAATTTTCCACATCAAGTTAGATTTTTTATGAAAATACCCCTTTAAAGACATTTTTCAAACCACTAAATCGATCAGCCCATACTTAGTTATTACATGACTGGTGAAGATGAACAATTCAAGTTCGTTCGAGGAACGTTGGCGCGTTAAATGGTGTGGCCGTCCTCGAACAATCAAAATTGAAGCAATTCTACCACAAATGTTAATAATGAAAACCTTTTACGCTGATTCCAGCTATATTTCAGTCTAATTGTTCATTCATTATAGTGGTGGTTGGTTGTGGGCTTGTTCATTTATTATATATATATATATATATATATGTGTGTGTGTGTGTGTGGTGTGAGCTTTTCCGAAATTTGGACTGTTTCCGATTTTGTTGAAAATAAGATATTTAATGTAGAATTTTACTCCGATTTAAAAAATGGGTGCTGGTTAAATGTGCGGTCTACCTAGCTTTTAGTTAGCCTTATAAGGCTAACTAATGAAACTATCACGACTTAACCTAACCAATCGTCAAGGGGGTACAGTTGACCTAACGATTGGTTAGGTTAAGTCGTGATAGTTTCATTAGTTAGCCTTATAAGGCTAACTAAAAGCTAGGTAGACCGCACACTTAACCAGCACCAAAAAATGTAAGTCTTTTTTTGGAGAAATGAGCGGTTCAAAAGTTATGTGTTTTATTGTAATTTTGTATTAGGTTAAAAACTATAACAATACAACTGAAAATTAATACAAGAGTTATTGTATTCTTTAGTAATATTGGCTTATGTCAGTCACTAAGTATGATATTTGCGTGAATAGATTTCGACCGTTATTTTTCTGTCGCCACATGAATTCGCACAAGTAGGTATCAATCAGGTCAACTGAATGCCCGATTAGATTAATTGAATGCCCGGTTAGGTTAATTGAATGCTCGGTTAGGTTAATTGTACGCCCTTGACGATTGGTTAGGTTAAGTCGTGATATTTTCGTTAGTTTTAACGTTATCTAATATCTATAGAAAAGCTGAAATTTATCAAAAATAGTATTAACAATAAGAAATCAATATATACATGCAAAAGATTTTTCTGCAGTAACTATATAGGTAAACTATAGTACACCATGTAACTTTTAAAATAGTAACTATACGTAAACTAGAACACCGTGTGACTTTTAAAATAATAATTTCTCCAAAAAAAAGACTTACATTTTTCAAATCAGCGTAAAAATCTACATTAAATATCTTATTTTCAAAAAAATAGGAAACAGTACAAATTTCAGAAAAGGCCACGTGTGTGTGTGTGTGTGTGTATGTGTGTGTAATTTAGGAGAGTCTGTGGAGTGTATGGATGTTTGGGTGCTTATATTTACTTTAATGTTGGTCAATTAATTATTAACGAAATTAGTTCTCAAGGTAATTTTGATGTGACTGATATGAAATGCTCGCAAAAGATCTAAGATCCACCAGGTTTAAGATCAATAGAATGGAAGAAAGGTGATTTCTGTTTATCAACAGCTTTCCAAGATAAAAATTATTTCCTGCCAATTAAAGAAACATCAGTCTGCTCCTAACGCACTCATGTGCAAACACACACACACACACACACACACATACAGGCATGCATGCATGCATTACAAAGAGAACCGAGTTAAGTGGTAAGCAATTCATGAATTTCCATGAAACGAAATTAACAATCGTAATTGCCCATTTATCCTCATTAAAGTAAGTTCAGAATCACGTTTATTAAATATATTTCCACCCGGATAATTGCTTACACGCAAATCAAATTTCGTCTCAAAGTCTTTTTCAGTAAATCTGAATTTGAAATGATAATAAAACTTTAAATAGCGACTGATATTCACTTTTTCATTTGTATACGTTTAAAAAGTATCGTTTTCTCTCCATTAAGAACCTTGATATATATATATATATATATATATATATATATATATACACAGGGGTTAGACAAATAATATGAACACCCGCCGATTTCACCGGTTATCTTTACGGACTGCTCAGACACAAAGTAAACGGTCAAATGACTGGCAAACCTATTTAAATGCGTAACAGAGAGTGTATACGTAATGTTATACCCTCACGTTGTTTTTACAGATCTGAGTGAATTATGAATTAGCAGTTATGAAAGACCTGTCAGACTTCCAAGAGGGCAAATTGTCGGAGCGCGGATGGCTGGTGCATCGGTGACGAAACCGCTCAGATGTTCAATGTATCCAGAGGAACTGTCTCTATGGTCATGTCTGCATACCAAAACCATGGAAAGACAAGCACCGACAAATGCAATAGTGGACGCAAGAAGAAGCTGTGTGATCGAGACCGCCGGGTGCTAAAGCGCATTGTGACAAAGAACCATAAGACCACAGCTCCAAAAGTGACTGCAGAGCTTAACCAGCATCTTGCAAGCCCGGTATCGACCAGAACTGTACGTCGCGAGCTTCATGGAGCTGGATACCATGGGAGGGCTGCAATTGCCAAACCCTTCCTTTCGTACATCAACATTGAGCGGCGCAGAAAATGGTGTAATGACCATAAGAATTGGTCAATGGACCAGTGGAAGAATGTAGTCTACTCCGACGAATCCTCCTTTACGCTATTTCCATGTTCCGGTCGAGTTTACGTCTGGAGACAGCCTAAAGATGCTTATGACCCCGACTGCCTGACCCCAACCGTTAAGCATGGAGGCGGATCTGTGGTGGTTTGGGCAGCAATATCGTGGAATACTCTTGGCCCAGCTGTAGTACTGCATGGTAGGGTTAATGCCCAGGTCTATCTGTCAATATTGGCTGACCAGGTCCATCCCATGGTCCAAACGCTCTTTCCCAATGGCGGCGCCGTCTTCCAGGATGATAATGCACCAATCCACACCGCTGGGGTCGTTAAAAACTGGTTTGAAGAGCATGTTAGTGAAGTAGAACGCTTGGATTGGCCTCCACAATCCCCGGATCTTAACATTATCGAGCATCTGTGGTGTCAGTTGGAGCAGCAGGTCAGAAGCCGATTCCCACCGCCGGCGTCTTTGGAGGAACTGGAGCAGGGTTTGCTCGAAGAATGGCTCAGGATTCCTCTAGCCACTGTCCAAAAGCTGTATGAATCAATTCCCCGACGCATTGCAGCTGTTATTGCCGCTAAAGGAGGACCAACTCCATATTAAGAATAAAAACCGCCATTTATGAAGGTGTTCATATTATTTTGTCCAACCCCTGTATATATATATATATATATTTTAGGGAGGTCCTCTGCGTTCAGATGATGTAGTGACCCGAGAAGGTGTACGGCCTATCTGTCATATAACCAAAGATGTTACACAGAAGGTTTAATAGCTTCAAACACACACACACATATATATATATATATATATTATATTATACTGCGTGCATATATAATATAATTTTACGCCCACTTATCGCAAATTTACATTAGTGACTTATAGTGAAAACTCTTTTAACGATCTTCGTAAAAGCATTTCTACACTAATCTTAAGAAAAAAAATTGGTTCATTAACCTGTCATTTGAGGTGAAATAAAGCTCATTATAAACCAGTTGAAGCACTTTTACATAAAAGCTCCAAAACTGCATACACACACATATATACATACATACATACATACATACATACATACATACGTACGTAAAATGCGCCTCGGTGGTGTAGTGGTTAGCATCGCTGACTACGAATCTACCGGCCCCGGATTCGATTCTCGGTGAACAGACGTGTTTTATCGAGTGTCCAGTGTTATCAATTGAATAAGTGGTTTTCGTTGAGGTGTCTTTAAAAAATATAGTGTTTGGTGCATTCTTAACTAAATTACTTCGTGTTACTAATCATTCATTGAAAATGAAAATGAAAATGAAAAGGTTTATTGGCAGACTATAGTCCATATGACAAATATTATTAATACAATGACAGTTCATATACTAAGGATAGAAATATATACAATTGATTAGAAATAATACTGCACTGTCGAAGTTAAGTGGAGGGACAGACAGACGTTTTCGTACCAAGACGTCCATAGCTTAGAGGATAAATGGCAGGACTCATGGATAGCTTGGATGATCGGGTTGGTTGATTTTTTAATTCTTTGCATTAGACTGTGTTGAGCACATCTTGTTACCTCCGGGAAGCTCGGGACATTGCGGGTAGCAAACATTTGCGAAGCTGAGCATCTCGGGGGTAATTTATGTAAGAGTCTAAAAGACCTGTTGTACAGCAAATTTAGGGTTCTGCCAGAACCTTTTTTATAATTCACCCAGAGTTGCTGACCGTATATATTACTGCAGAAAGTACGAAAGAGTGTGTCTTTAGCTTCACTTGTACAGAAACAAAAGTTCCTTATGGTCATATTCGCTTTAGCACACAGGCTTCGAGATTGTTTTCTTATATCCGAGTCATCACTCAAGGAGCTGGTAATAGTTTGACCCAAATACTTAAACTCTTGTACTTCCTCAATTACTTCACCATTCATTTTAAACCTTATATCAGCTGGCTGATTACAGCTTTTAGGATGAAATTGCATAACCTTAGTTTTTGTAACATTAAAAAGAATATCATGTTTCTGCGAATACACTTCGCAGACATTTAGTAGCCGATCCAGACCTTTAACAGAGGGACTTATTAACACCATATCATCGGCATAAACTAAGTTATTTATCCTTGTGTTATCTATACAACATCCTACTGTTGCCTCATTAAGTGAAGCAATTAATCCGTCAATATATACATTAAACAGCATAGGGGAGAGCAAGGAGCCTTGTCTCACACCGCAAGAGGAGCCAAAACACTCGGATAGTACATTGCCACACCTAACAGTGAAAGATTGGTGAGAATACCAAAATTTCAATAAATTTAATATGTACATGGGAACCTTCCTGTCTTCTAGTTTTGCAAATAAAATATTGTGGTTCACCCTATCATATGCCTTACTTATATCAAGAAAACAGCTATAAATGGTTGAATTACTGTCAATGTATTTAGATATTGTTTCTTTAAGTACATAGATACACAGGTCAGTTGAGTGGGCCCTTTTAAAGCCAAACTGATTAGATGTCCATAGGAAATCATTTAATCGGAGTAACAAGAGTTTTCCTAGTAGTTTCGAGAAGCAGGAAGCGACAGCAATAGGCCTGTAATTATTGCTGGACAGAATGTTTCCGTACTTATTTTTGACCAGTGGCAAGATATATACCCTCATGAACTCTGGAGGGATATAGCTATGAGCAAGCATGGCTGATAGGAGCAATGATATATGCAGACATACTACGTCATTTGCATATTTTAAGTGCTCATTCGATAAGTCATCTACCCCTGACGCAGAACCAGTCTTTAACGCTTTAATTAACCTCTTTACTTCAGAAAATGATATAAAAATATTTTCCCTTGTCCCTCCCACAATCGTTTCGCTGCAATCTATCTTAAGATTATCCCTACTCACACTATTAAGAATGTTAGAGTAGTGGTTTTTCCACAGCTTTACAATTTCATCCTCCCCCAACACCCCACCGATTGTCGGAGGGAGGACATTTTTGACACCCGTTTGATTCTTAACAAATTTCCAAAATTTATTATCGTTATTTAGGCGAGCTTCACAGGCTTTTGATGCTCGAATAGACTCTTCTTCCTGTTTACATCGCCTTATGGCCGCCTTATACTGACCCCGACTTCTACACATATTTATGTATACTGGTCCTAATCTGGGTCTACCATGAAAGCACCACAAATCATAGGCGTCTTTCGATTCCATCTTCAGGGGGGCAATAAAATCATTCCATCCAGGAATAACCTTAGTATGATAGTTGTAAGATTCATTAACGAATATATTTCATTTATTGACTTTATTCAGTACTATATTATTTGATTAAACCAAGGCTAGTGCACGTGGCTTGCCTTGTTTATTTTTCAAATCTATCAGAAAACGAGGAGTCATAAGGTTCATTTTCCCTTCCTTCGGGAGATTAGGTAGGGAAAAAAGGAAAAGAGTCGGTCGAATCGCGGACAGATAAGTACTATTAATACTCTTTCTTTTACAGATCTTTCGTCGGTAGCTTAATTATATATTCATTTAGTATAAATTTCTGTTCGTTTCAAGAACATTTTTGCGGGTTTGGGCATGTGACGGCACAATAAGCACGCAGTAGACCTACGTTGTAATTTATTAATTTCCAAACGCTCGAGTTTTTTGTTTTTTTTAACTAATTAAAAGCATGGCACCCCTGTCAAGTACTTGCAGTCGCTGTGAAGGGAAATTTGCCGCTTACGCGTTTACAATGGCTAATAATAATGAACAGTTAGTTTGCAGGTGGTACTCAAGCATGGAAGTCCTGAGGAACGAGTTAGAACGTGAGAGGGAGGCCAGAGGGAGGCCAGAGTGAGGCTTGAAGAAAGCGTGATGCTCCTGACGGCAAAATTAGAATCCCTTGAGACTCCAGTTACGACCACTCCTGCCTCAGTTTCTACTAATAATATAAATATACTAATAGCCCTCTCTCTTCCCCTAGTTCCCAACCCTTCGTTCGAGTGCGTAATGGAGCCCCATTGAGAAAACATAAGACTTGTCTACCAGTAATAACAAACAATAAGTTTTCTGTTTTAGGTTTCGAAGATGCTGATGAACCGGAAATACGACTCGTTGGTGATTCCATTGTTCGAGGGCAGCTCGAGGAATTATGTGAGAGAAACCCTCGTCGTAGGCGCCGTTACTGCTACCCTGGTGCAAGGGTGGAGGATATAACTAATAGTGTTGACCATTTTACAGACGGTACTGCCGAGGACACAACGTATGTTATTCATGTCGGTACTAATAACGTTTTAAATTCTAGATCGGAAGAACTGCTGGCTAAGTACAGGGACTTACTAGAGCGATTAAAGGAAAAAACTAGTAAGATTGTTTTAACAGGTATACGGGGCTCCAATAAACCTTAGCCCCCCCCGCCCATGGCCTAAACCATTAGAGGTACAGTAAAACTAAACATACCTTACAAAAGAGAATTTAATCCTGCATTTAATGAGAAACAATTAAAACTTGGTGTTCCCGCCATTGGCTTCCAAGACAGCCTGAATTCGCTTTGGGTAGCTTGCCAAAAGTGACGTGAATAGATCTTGATCGTTACGCAAATTTGCTAAAACAGTTTCAATGTGTTGCGTCATTGTATCCTTCGAAAATCGATTTGCTGCAGGTTCTTGAAACAAGAGACATTCAACCTTGTCCTTTATAACTGATCCAATGTGTTCACAGACGTTCAGGTCAGGAGAATTTCCCGGCAATGGGGCTTCATTTCCAAAGAAATCGATCTCATGGTTCCGCAACAACTGTTGAGTGGCTAATGCCTTAAAGCAGGGGGCCTTATCGTGCAGAAGTGTGACCTGATCGACATCCATAACATTGTTTGGGTTTCTTAGAAAAGGAATGACATGCTGGGATAGAATAATATCACGAAAATACTGTCCATCCCAACTCTGACCATTTGGCTTCAGCACCCACATGAGCTTCTTTGCTGTGAACAAAACAAACACACCAACACAGCCTGGACTTTTTAATAATTCGCGATAATGTTCATTGTCATCGATTTCATCTGGTGTTGTGGCCCACACTCGATCATTTTGGTAGTTAGGCCGACGTGTTACGTAAACAAAAAATTCATCGGAGACAGCTAAATGCATGAAATCATCCACATCCCAATCTTCAAGATAATTGGCGAACCACATTCTGTCATAGATGTTAAGTTGAGTTTTTCTTGGCTTTGGAAGTTCATGCCAAGGCTTTAAACCTTGCCTATAACGGTGCAGTCGAATGATCTCACCACTAACGATCTTTCCTCTCAACACTTCGATCTCTCTAGAAAGTTTAGCACAGCTGTTTTTCCGCTTACGCGTACCGCTTTCAATGATGTCCTTTGTTTCCTGAGAGAGTGGCAAATTTGGGCGCCCAGATTTGGTTGTATCTATTTCATATTCATCCAAAGTTTATTCCAATTTCTTTTGACGAAGTCCTCACTTCTTCGCAACTTTTTGGCAACCCATGAACGTGCTATAAAGGTGGCTCCAGCATCATGAGCTTCCCGAAATGTTATTGCTCGTATGCGATCTATCACACGTTGCCTCTCCGAATCACCAATTAATTGAGAAGCCATTATATTATCACTTTATCAGCTAGAGTAATTTTAATACCTGCAATAAATAAAGAATTTTATATATTTTTATAATCACTAAAAACTATTTCGATATAAGTAAATATGTAAGCTGCAAATGGGGGGGCTAAGGTTTTTTGGAACCCTTTACTTCTTCGAATTATCCAACGTAGCGATTTCTACAGCAAGGCGACCTCTATTAACAATAACCTAAAGCGGTGATGCACAAACCCTGGCCCACGGGCCAAATGTGTCCCCCACGGGTCTTTTCAGTGGCCCCACGGGTCTTTTCAGTGGCCCCACGGGTCTTTTCAATTCAATGAAAAAGTTAGAATATAAAAGTGACCCAATTTATGACTTAGATGGAAAGTAAGTAGGCTTATACATTTAGTTATTTTCTTCGCTTGGCCCTCACATCAAAAAAGTTTGTGCACCACTGACCTAAAGTCTCTTTGCCAACAGGAAGGAGTGCATTTTGCGAATTTTTGGAACAGTTTCTACGGCAGGAGGGACTTGTTCCTCGGAGATGGACTTCATCTTAATGACGTTGGAGCTGCGCGTTTAGGAAGACTATTTCATAATACTGTCTCTTCTTTTCAGGCTGCCGTAACTCGAACGGTCCCAGCGTAAATTCCACAAATTTCCCCCTGCGCTCGCGAAGGTGTCGCAATTACAAACAATTTGAAGGTTTTATCCTTAAATGTTCGTAGCTTACGAAATAAAATAAACGAATTTTTTTCTTTAATTGCTTGTAAAGACTGATTTAATTGCGATAAATGAATCGTGGCTTAGCACTGAAACACGTGACTTTGTAGGGAAGTATCAAATTAAAGGTTATAGACTTTTTGTTAAAAAAGAATAGGTAGGCGAGGAGGCGGTGTTATGTTGTATATCAAAGATAATATTGCGAACGTTGTAGAAGTAAAGCACACAATTCCAGAACCAAGAGATTCAACTATAGCAGAGCTTAAATTGAACGATTTCAAACTTGTTGTTGCGGTTATATATAGGCCCCCTAATCAAACAGCTGATATGGATAGGCTGACCATACGTACCGTTTTGAACGGGACAGTACCGTTTGTTTTATATTTCCTGGCCGTCCCGTCGTTTTAATAAAAATGTCAATTTTGTCCCGTTTTATGTACTTACTTTTTCATGAATACAGAATATTACATAACCCCCGTCCCTTTTTTGCCATCCCAATGTCCCGTTTTTGTCTCAAGGAAATATGGTCAGCCTAGATATGGACGAAGCTTTATATCGTGAACTAAAGAGAATAATAGGTAGTGAGCAGGCTTTAGTTATGGGTGACTTTAATTGCGCCAACGTGAATTACGACACAGTGCAGGGAGACGCGGAAGGTAATCGTTTAGTTAATATTCTCGAGGATAGCTTTCTTATTCAAAAGGTTGGGGAACCTACGAGGTTGGACAGTATTTTAGATTTAGTAATAACTACGGATGATAGGCTAATTACTGATCTTCAAGTAATAGAACCGTTAAGCAATAGCGATCACAATATGGTAGAGTTTGTCGTCTCAGTAAGTCACTCGAAACCAGCTAATTCGACTAAAATTCCTAACTTCCAGCACGCAGACTTTTGTAAATTTTGAAATAAATTGTCACACGTCAATTGGGAAACATAATGGGGAACTCCAACGCAAAACTAATGTGGGAATCGTTTGAAACAGTATTTAGGACTATAAATGAGGAATGTGTACCGTACAAAATTAAGCGTGCGAAAGTAAATAACAAGCCCTTGTGGTTTACTTCTAGAGTAGGAGACATTATAAAGAGTACAGATAGGGCTTATAGGCTACATAAGTGCGATAAAGACAATTTGTGGTAACGAAACAACTACATATCTCTAAGGCGTGAAGCGAAAAGTGTAATAAAAAAGTCCAAGCGCGAATTTGAAATCTCCATAGCTCGTGACGGTAAAGAAAACCCCAAGCGATTCTTTCAATACGTCAACAATAGAAATCTAATAAAAAGTGCCTTGGGGCCGTTGAAAAATGTTAACGGAGATCTAGTTTCTGAAAACAAGGAAGTGGCTACCTTGCTAAACGAATTATTTACGTCAGTTTTTACTATAGAAGATGTAACGAATATCCCTACGGTCATAGACATAATACCTTTTGATAATGATAATATTTTGGATAATATTGTGGTTAGTGAAGGGGAGGTAATGCGCTATATTGATAAAATGAAAACGGGTAAATCACCGGGGCCGGATTCCATATATCCCATACAACTAAAAGAATTAAAATATAGCATTGTTGTGCCGCTAACAAAGATTTTTAATGCGTCTTTTTCTGAGAGATGCGTACCAGATAATTTCAAGTTAGCAAACGTAACACCTATCTTTAAGAAAGGCGATAAAGGTGCGACGGGAAATTATAGGCCAATCAGTTTAACGTCTGTTGTAGGTAAGCTACTGGAATCAATAATTAGGGGTCGTATAGTCGAACGCTTAGAATTGCATAACTTAGTTAGAAATACGCAGCACGGTTTTAGGCGAAACAAATCTTGCTTAACTAATGTTTTAGAATTTTTTCAAAGCGTGGTTGACGTTTACGATAGTCATCGGGCGGTTGATATAGTGTATTTAGATTTTCAAAAAGCGTTTGACACCGTACCGCACAAAAGACTCATTGAGAAAACTAAGGCTCATGGAATCAGGGGTGTAGTAATAAATTGGATAGAAGAGTGGTTGCGAGGTAGGAAACAGAGGGTGGTCGTTGATGGAGCGGAGTCGTGTTGGGCTAATGTAGTGAGTGGCGTTCCTCAGGGTTCTGTATTGGGCCCCTTGCTTTTTCTTATAATATATATTAACGATTTAAATGTCGGCCTAGTCAGTACAGTTTCAAAGTTTGCGGATGACACGAAACTGGGTGGTAGGGCGATTAATGACGAAGATAGAGGTAAAATCCTGAATAATCTGAATAAAATCGTTGATTCGTCAGTCACATGGCAAATGAGATTTAACGTCGATAAGTGCAAAATTTTACATATAGGTTCGCGTAACGGTAATTTTGCGTATAGTATGTCAGGGAAAGAGTTGATAAGCGTAGAGCAGGAAAAAGATTTAGGAGTTATAGTCACTGGTGATTTAAAAGTAGCGAAACAAAGTACAGCAGCGGTCAATAAAGCGAACAAAGTGTTAGGTTTTATAGCTCGGAATTTTGAGTACAAATTGCGCGATATTATAGTTCCTCTTTATAAATCATTAGTTAGACCCCATTTGGAGTACGCGATCCAATTTTGGAATCCGCATATGCGCAAAGATATAGACAAAATCGAAGAGTTCAAAGACGAGCAACTAAGATGATTCCGTTGCTTAGGTCAAAGTCGTACGAGGATAGGCTTAAAGAGTTAAAATTGACTACACTCGAGACTAGGAGGCTAAGGGGTGATCTAATCCAGGTTTTCAAAATTATGAATGGGTTCGATAACGTAGATAGAGATAGCTTTTTCGAAATATCTTAATATAATAGGATTAGAAATAACGGGTGTAAGTTAACATGTAGAAGGTTCGAGACAGCAATTGCGAAAAACTTTTTTGCGCATACAATAGTAAATAGCTGGAATAGTTTGCCGGTAGAAGTAATTAGTAACACGTCTATAAACATGTTTAAAAATCGATTAGACGCATATGTTGATAGATTGGGTATAGTTTAAGGTAGTAAAATTAAGGGTTGGATAAGATAGATTTTGATTCTCTTTTCATTAAAAATCACAATAACCGGACTAGAGGTCATAGTATGAAATTATTTAAGCCAAGATGTAGAACAAATTTAAGAAAACATAGTTTTACAAACAGAGTAATTAAGTTTTGGAACAGTCTGACAGAAGAAGTGGGACTTCAGATGCAATTGATTCTTTCAAAAGAAGGTTGGATAATTTGATGTCTGCAAGGGACATCTGGTGATAGTGTTTAAGCCCATTTTTATTGCATGAATGGTACTAGTTTATTTCATATATATTATGTACATTTAGGTTATAGATCCCACAGCTCAACACAAGTGTTGTGGGATATAGGGAGGCAGTATCTTGGGTTAGGGGATACTCTCTGTCCTTACACACCCCATTTAAAAAGATTCCTCTGCCGAGCGGTGCCCCCCATAGTACTGTGAGGTATTGAAAAACTCATGATCTTCACTTGCCCCACAAACACCTTTAAATGGGAGATCCAAAATGGGTGCACACACATTTCTACATTACTGTACAGTCTTTACAGCCACACCTACACTTTTCCTCCTAAGTATATATATTGTAATGTATATTGTTGTAAATTGTGACTTGGTCCGCAATTGATATGGACCGTGACTTATTTTTGGTTGGCAAGGTACTGGTATTGATGGATACCGTAATGAAATTGACTGGGTTCTTTGGATGATATATTTGCATGTCAGTTATAAATAGATATAGAGTGTAACATATTTGTGGATAGTAGTCTATTATGACTTGATCCTCTGGATCCAGAGATTCTATATTTAGTTTTAAATTGATAATTATTTAGTTTTGTAAAAATTGGTTGTTGCCAATGTACAGGCAGTTTTTACATAGTGGAGCCACCTCGATGGGCCGAAGTGGCCCCTAGTGTGCCCACTATAAAAATTTCTTATGTTCTTATGTTCTTTGTGGTTCGGAACCCACGTGAAATTGTAGGTCCCCTCCGCCACCACGGAGGACGTGCGCAGTACACAATTACGAGCGCAGTTGGGTGGACCAGCCATGAGTGGATCCTGGGGTCTTTGTTGGTCTGAAACATTATAACATTATATATATATAATATATATATATATATATATTATATATATATATGTTAATATTCGTTTTAGCACATGACCTGGATTTTGGGATGACAATAGGTTTTTAGTGTGTAGAATTTAAATCTCAATCTATTTTCTTCTATGGTATGTTTTGTGCAAATTGATATTAACGGAGATATAAGCAATTTTTGGATCGATTAAAATCGATTGAAACCGTATGGTGGAAATTATTCGTTTTACCCCGGCGGGTCGATTTTGATATGAGAATAGGTTTTTTTGGTGTACTTTGATGTGCTTTATTCAAATCTGACCTTCATTTCTTGTGCAAATGAACTACTGAATGCCCGGTTAGGTCAACTGTACGCCTTTGACGATTAGTGAAGTTGTCGTGATATTTTCGTTAGTTTTAATGAAAATATCATGACTTAACCCATCTAACTAAAATATCACGACAACCTAAACCAATCGTCAAGGGCGTACAGTTGACCTAACCGGGCATTCAGTTAACCTAACCGGGCATTCAGTAATTCATTTGCACAAGAAATGAAGGTCAGATTTGAATAAAGCACACCAAAGTACACCAAAAAAACCTATTCTCATATCAAAATCGACCATACGATTTCAGTCGATTTTAATCGATCCAAAAATTGCTTATATCTCTGTTAATATCAATTTGCACAAGAAATACCATCGAAGAAAATAGATTCAGATTTAAATTCTACACAAGAAAAACCTATTGACATCCCAAAGTCGAGGTCATATGCTAAAACGAATATTAACATGTATAGACAGGGTGGCACAAAAGTCAGTAATGACCCTTTCATTACAGAAAAGATCCATTCTCTGTGGCTCCTTTGACTCCCAACTTTTGCGCCACCCTGCATATACAATATATATATATAATATATATATGTGTGTGTGTGTGTATACCATATGTCCCACAAAAAGTACACCCAACTTTAGATTGTACTAACTCCTCCAAAAATTGATATTTTGGATCTGTTTGTTGATTTAATATAGCAAATTATTCTTTGTTAACGTTCAAATTTATTCATGTTTAAACGATTTAGTGTTTAAGCATCTGCTTTTAACTGAAGGGTACAGCAAAATGGGTTTGCGCGGAATGATCATTTCTCCGAGCCAGATAGCTCCTCTTGCTTTAACCAATGTGCTACTTTTACGTCGAAGGATATTGCAAATATTTTTTTTAAATAATTCGAACTTTTGTATCTAAGATACGAGTCATACATATAAATGAAGAATCTGAATTACTAAATTTATAAATAACTTTGAAACCCTTATCATGCAGTTTACACGAAGGCAGCGCGTTCTCATGGTCACAACTTATCTGCAAACTAAAAGCTTAAAACAAGTTCAGAATATCTTCGAACTGCAATTTCCCGATAGAGCTTCTCCAACTAAACATACAATTTTGAAAAATGTTCGGAAATACAAAGAAGAAGGAACAGTCCTCAATTTGAACAAAGGACGTTCAGGCCATCCGAAGACGGCAAGAACAGACGAGAACATTCAGCATGTTCGGCATTTATTAGAGAGACATCCAAAAGTGTCCACCATGCGAAATGGTACAGAACTCTCACGCATGTCATTTCATCGAATAGTTCGTGAGGATTTGAATTTCTACCCATACAGAATGGAAATTCGACATCAACTCATTGAAGGAGATCTACCTCGCCGCCTAAGATTTGCCCAGTGGTTTCTTGAAAAACCAGAAAGATTCACGAAACAATTAGTGGTTGGAGATGAGGCGGCCTTTTTTATGAATGGTCTAGTGAACAGACAAATCTGCCGTCAGTATGCACCAAAAAATCATCCACCTGACAATCATATCTACGAAAAGAATAACTCTAGACAAAAACTGTCTCTCTGGGTAGGACTGTGCGGTAATGGAGCGGTAATTGGCCCGGTCTTTTACGATGGTAATCTAAATGGTGAAGCTTACCTAGAAATGATAGACCGAGAAATCCTTCCACAAATACGTATTACTTATGGAAACCGATTTAATCGTATTTGGTGGGTGCAAGACGGAGCTCCTGCTCACAGGAGAATTATTATGAAGGAACGCTTGCAGGAAGTCTTCCACCAAAGAGTAATTGCTACAGGCCATGACATTGAATGGCTCCCAGAAGCCCTGACTTGACCCGTGTGATTACTTTTATGGGGTCATTTGAAAATAGAGTATTTGCATCACAACCTATCAATTTAGATGATTTGAGGACTCGCATCACAGCTGAAATCAACTTGTTAAAAGACAATCCAGATTATCAAAAGAGTGATGGGGAAGATGAGAGCTCGACTCCAGATTTGTATCGATAGGAATGGCGGTCATGTTGAAAGAAAACGAAACTAAGCATAACTTTTGCAATAAGGAATAAAGAAAAATCTGCTTGTATCTTATTAAAATTTGTTAAAGTATCTATTATTATGTATTTGTCTTTTCATTACATCGATAGCACACACATTATTTTTTCATTGACCAATTTTGCGCAATCCATTTTGTTGCACCCTTCAGTTAAAAGCAGATGCTTAAACACTAAATCGTTTAAACATGAATAAATTTGAACGTTAACAAAGAATAATTTGCTATATTAAATCAAACAAACAGATCCAAAATATCTCAATTTTTGGAGGAGTTAGTACAATCTAAAGTTGGGTGTACTTTTTTGTGGGACATATGGTATATATATATATATATATATATATACTTTTCAACGATTCATTCTTCAGAAACTGAGTTCTTGTAAGGAACAGCAATACAAGTCAGAAACCAACATTTTCATTATGTATTTAACCACTGAACGTTTCGGAAGCTCACCCTCCATCTTCACTAGCTAAAAAAACATTATAAAGACATTGAAATAATTAATCTAAATATTTCTAACAATAAAGTACGTACAGTATATAAAATTACAAAAAATTCCATGATATCGACACACAACACAACTTAGCCTACTCGTTATAAAAGCACATTAATTACAATCTTACACAAATAAACAAAAAGAGTAAAAACTTACGGTAATTAAACTCAAACATTTCCAACTTAATAGAATTGCCATAATTATTGTATTCATTATGGGTTTCATTTCATTAACGTAGAGAGACTCCATCACTCGCAAATTCAAAATGTTATGAGTTTGATTTATTATTCTAAAATCATTAATTCTTAGTGGATGGTTCGTTGTTTCTGAATGCAATCTAATAGATGAATGAGAAGGACTGGACAGGAGAAGACCAGTTTTCGTTGATCCTCCCCCCCCCCTGTGTTCATCGACACGGCGGGTGAATTGGAGTTGCGTGCTTCCAATGTACGATGCTTGGCAGCTATCGCAAATATATTTGTAAATTACACGGGATCTAGTCTGCTAGTCTGGAACAGGGACGCCACTCAGAAATTTAAAAAAATCCAAGATCCATTTGTAAAAAATCCCAAGAAATCCCAAGATATATATATCCCAAGATTAAAATCCCAAGATTTGCTATATTTGTTTAAAGAAATCCCAATATCCCAAGGTATCGCTGAAAATGTCAAGATCTTGGGATAAATCCAAGGAGTGGCATCCCTGGTTTGGAAACGTACAAATACGTTGCCTGGCTTATGTTTAGCCTTCAGAGCATGCACGCAAGTCCGAGTAATGACATCTTTCAAACCAATTACGCAGTACGCTGCACAGAGTCCCTGTTTATCTGTTATCTTTTTGAAATTTCAGCCACACTCAGCAATTGAACCGGGAGTTAAATTTCATATATATATATAAATATATATATATATATATATATATATATATATATCAACCATGCGACCTACCATTTCTGTGGGTGAGCGGTATTCATGTTTGTGCCATTAGAAGTTCGCTCTGAGAAGCGAATGTCCCTTAATTTCATTCCTTAAAGTACAAAGAAGACAATCGACGGTTTAGATCGTTTAATATTTCCATCAGAATATCACCCATATCTCCATTTTCCATTTGTTATAGAATTTATTATAATTAATTATTGTTGTCTTGCATCTAACCCTCATCCCTAAATTTTATTAGATTATGCATGCACATTGATTACTTAAGTCTTCCTCAAATGCACCCAATTCCTTAATATTTACTCTATACTCGTATAAGTATATATTATATATATATATATATATATAATAGTTTCACTCACTCTTGTACCATGGTTGTAAACCCTTCATTACTGTGTCTAATTCGTTTTCGCTAATTTCTCCCAATAATGACTTGTACTGGACGTACAAATTAAATAACTTTGGTGTATTAATTATGAATTTACGTATTGCATAATTTGATAAACTATGACGTCATAAATTAACTTAATTCCCTTCACATTTTCCATACCTTGAATACTGGATCATGTCTTTAGTATGTGGATATCTTTAGTATTCAATGTATTGTAAATTCTTTAACATAATAATGTCTGGTGTTATGCAGTATAAAGATTATTCGACCATATTCATTCATACGTCCATGTCCTTTCTTCACCGCTATCTTTTATTAATTCTATTAATTATTCATTCATCTACCTATTGTCTACCTATGCCCTATCAACATATCAATCCATGTTTACTTTTGTCCGTCTATATTACGCGCACAACCTATTGCGTGACGTACCGATATGTATACAATACTTTATGCATTCGTACATGTACGCTGATGATCATGATTACGTACGTAGCTACCTTACACGTAAATACGTCCACATGTACGCTGATGATCATGATTACGTACGTAGCTACCTTACACGTAAATACGTCCACATGTACGCAGTCACTTATTTAAAAATGTTACTTTTTCTTTTAATTATTTAACCTCTCGCAAGTTACTCGTTAATGCTGACACGAGTGTTCGAATTCCGATGACATCGCCAAAAGCGAGCCTCTGAATCCGAAATCTTCTCTCTTGCTTCTGCTACAAATTTATAACATTAAGATGTTATGTTATATTATTATAATATACTGTATTGTTTCCATGCCAGGCCACTGGTTCGTTATCTGCTTACGTCTCATAGTTATCCACGTTCTCATTACTCGTACTTATTCTTTTACCTATCATTCAAATTCTGTTACTTATGTGTTACGTTATCATAAATGTCCGTGTACTTTCAATTGGAAGTACACCGTATCTTTCCTCCGCTTTCCTTATCGCTGGCTATTTAGGCTTTCAAACTCTGATAACCAACCATTTTCTAATAATATTTGACATAATTTGGCGTAATCATTGTTAACTATAAATATATAACATTGTTGTTAATCTCTTTAAATTATAGAACAACGGATAACTCTCCTTCATTATATAAATTGTATCAGATATGTCAATTAAATTGTAATTAACTGTAATAATTTAATATGATGTAATTAATGTACTTAATGTACTCGATGCATGTCGGCATCCCGACATTATGTCGCCATCCAAAAATGTATACTTTACAAAATTAGTAAGTTTTGTTAATTTTTTTGTTAATTTTTTATCTTTCTAAATTTGGTTGTATGCTTAAATTATGCTTAACGTCAAGAATTGTTAGATCTCCAGTTAAAGTGGGAACTTAACCTTCAACAGCACTCCCCCAAAATTTAGACTTATTTATTTCTTGTATTGTAAATTAAATCATTCCTGCCTTAGCCTTTGCCTGAGGAGGTCGAGCCTCCTCACTTTAAATTCCTACCTTCGCCTTTGCCCGAGGGGGTCGAGCATCCTCACTTTAAATTCCTGTCTTAGCCCTTACTCGAGGAGGACGAGCCTCCTGCCTTTAAATTCTTGCCTCTATCTTCATTTAATTAAGACCTCATATAATTCCTGCTTTAACCTTTGCCCGAGGAAGTTAACCCTCCTCCCTTTCAATTCCTGCTTGAGCTATTGTTGCGAGAGGTCGAACCTCTCCCCCTGCAAATTTCTGACCATCAGCGGTTATCGTAAGAGGCTGTAAATTCATTTCCCTCCTTTAGTGTTTCGTTCTGTATATACGGGTGTTCCAAAAAAAACTATATACTCTTTATAGCATCATATATTTTATAATTTAAAAAAAAAATATACAGGGTGTCCGAGAATTATCTGTACAATTTTTGGCTGTTATTAAAAGTCAACCATGAAGTGTAGAAATTCCAGTCTGTCCCATTTTACAGAGAATCTCATTAAGTTTTTTCTGATATCAAGTTTTGACAAGTTTTTTAGAAATTCCAGTGTGTCCGAACATTATCTGTACAATTTCATCTTTTAATAAAATTCTTGATAACACACGTAAAATTCTTAAACAAGATTATTTAGAATCTGTATTTTCAAAAGTTTCTTTTATTAAAGTAACGTTGTTCCAAACATTCGATATGTGCACCATTAGTGATTCGCAAAACATCCAATCGATACTCCAAATGTTGCCGTATACGCTGCAGCATATCCACATCAATTCGCTCAATAGCAGCTGTGATTCTTGCTTTTAAATCATCAATGTCTGTCACCCGCGTACATTTCTAAAAAACTTGTCAAAACGTGATATCAGAAAAAACTTAATGAGATTCTCTGTAAAATGGAACAACACTGAAATTTCTACACTTCATGGTTGACTTTTAATAACAGCCAAAAATTGTACAGATAATTATCGGACACCCTGTACATATATTGTTATAGCAATTGCCAATGAAAGGTAAATTAGTAATCTAAGTGATCAAAATGTTATAGCGAGTTGTTTGCATATAAAATTTAATTAACTACGCCAAGTGCTCAAAATGTTCTCCGGCGGCATGAATGCACATTTTGAGCACTTGGCGTAGTTAATTAAATTTTATATGCAAACAACTCGCTATAACATTTTGATCACTTAGATTACTAATTTACCTTTCATTGGCAATTGCTATAACAATATATTGTTTGGTTTTTTTAAATTATAAAATATATGATGCTATAAAGAGTATATAGTTTTTTTTGGGACACCCTATATTTTATGTAATAAAAAATTATTTGTGTAAACGAAGACTCCCATTGAGAACTGAAGTGTTTCCATTCACTCCTTCGGAAAAAACTTGGTAGAAACTGTTTAACATTATTGTTACTCGGATGCTCTACGGCTAAGGCCAAGCTTAATTATATATTTCTAGTCTGATGCATGATTTTGATAAATGGTAATAATTGGTTATGGAATATGTGACTCAATAGAAATAAATTACAGAAAATTATCAATATTTGCAAGGCCACGTCAGTATTCATTATTTAATATAACTTCCTCGTGGTGGCGCGCGAGATGAGAGGCCAATCAGTGATGGCGGGCAGCAGTAGCTGTGCCACCCACTCACCGGTAGGGTATACCGAGTTAACCGTGAAATCGGGTTATCCATGATCATGGCCCATTGGCCCGCCTCTCAATCACGGATAACTGAGTAAGTATTGTATACCTACTTAAAAATTAAAAACTAATATTCACACATTACTGTATATGATATATAATATTTGAGAAATAAATGAAGTAAAAATGAATGAAATTGCAAATGAATTGCAAAAACTCGAAATGTAGCATATAATTTCTATAAATTGCTTCTGCGTCGATGTCGTCCTCTTTCATGGTCACGTAGGAAGCCCTTTTAAAGGAAAACAAATTATTTCTTTGAGAAGAGAAATGGATATTTACACGTCACTAATTACTTCCATTTGACTTTCATACGTAAATTATTCATATTACGAACATTCTTCAACTGAATTAAAACCAGAGCGTTAATTATGGGTATGGAAAACATTTGGTATGTAAGGTGAAGCTGAAACCCATCGTTTCTAACCAATATAGTGAAATTACTGCATTTTCTCATTGATATCAGTTTGGATCAGGCATGGGGTAATTGTAATTTGTAATTGTAATTGATTGTAATAAATTACATTTTTTCATGTAATCGGTAAGTAATTGTAATTGACTACCTAAAACATAATCAACAATAATATAATTTAGGACGAGTAGCGGAACAAAGTTGATCTGCACGCAGTGTTGACACGCATAATGTCGATATTAGAACGTTAATTTAAATTAGGTAAGGTTATGTTGCGCTAGGTGAGGTTAGGTCTGGTTAGGTTGCGCTAGGTTAGGTTAGGTTTGGTTTGGTTAGGTTAAGTTAGTCATTTTCATTGAAAATCTGAAATGTAATTTGAAATCTGAAATCCATATACTTGCATAAGGGCGAACGTCAGCATTCTGAAATTCATTTTCTTCATGTAACGCGTCAAAGACTAAAAGCGAAAGGTTGCTCTTGTTTGACCTAAGTGCTGTGCCAGTTTCTGGAACTGATTATATTATTATTGATAGTAACCTTCCCTAAAAATGTTGGATGTTTCTCCTGGTTACCATTCGTTTTATTTCTTTTTTTTCTTTTTTACATTTAGAGCTGCTTTTATGTGCCTTCACAATCTGTACAATTCAAATTTTCTTGGTTCACCAAATGCTTAAAATATACTCGTACATCTGCAGGAATTTTGAAAAAGGTTAAAAAAGTGGGTCTTTTCCTTTTGGAGGCTAGCAGCGAATTTTAATGAAAATCGGTATACTAATGTAGTTTTGGTCACTGATTTCAAAAATAACTTTATTTTTTTGGAAAAATGAAAAACAAACATGTTAGAGCACTTTAAATAATTAATATGTGTTTTAACTAGCATAAACTAGTTACAGAGGATTGTGTTAAATTTAGCCAGAGTCACAAACTGTTACTGTTTATGAAAAAGTGCTCTAAGTGTGGGAAAGTGTGTTCCTTTGATAAAAATACCCAGTTCTTTCGTTGCCAAAAGCGTCGGTCAAACGGTAAAAAGTACAACTTTACGAGGAATACGTTTTTTGAAGGATCCCGGCAGATCTGTAAAAGTAGCAGAAAAAAAATCAAGAATCAATGCCCAGTTAGGTCAATTGAATGCCCGGTTAGGTCAATTGAATGCCTGGTTAGGTCAACTGTACGCCATTGACGATTGGTTAGGTTAAGTCATGATATTTTCGTTAAAAACACATATTAATTATTTAAAGTGCTCTAACATGTTTGTTTTTCATTTCTCCAAAAAAAAGAGTTATTTTTGAAATCAGTGACCAAAACTACATTAGTATACCGATTTTCACTAAAATTCGTTGGTAGCCCCCAAACGGGAAAGATCCAAAAAAGTTAATAATTTTTAAATCTCTTTACGGAGAAATATTTAAAATTATTAATTAGTAATGTTGGGGGGGGGGGGGGGTAAAATTTATTTTATTCGGAAAACTTTTCAGCAACTGGCAATGGGAAAAATAGGGTAAGCCGTCACTTAACTCTGAGTAGCCATTCCACGGTCTCATAGAGGGTATAAAAAATGTGGCAAAAAGGCAACAATTTTATTTATATATAATTAAAAAAGAATAAATATGTATACAAATAAAAAATAAATAAAAATAAATAAGTGAAAAATAATTAAAATAAATTTTAAAAGATAAATAAATCAAATAAATTTATAAAATTAATATTAATTAAAACAAATAAAATAAAAATAAATAAAATAAAAATAAACTCTCTCTCTCTCTCTCTCTCTCTCTCTCTCTCACACACACACACACACACACACACACACAATCCTATCCGTCTATCCGCCCTCACATCAATACACCTAATCATTAACCATAAATCCATTATCCATTTAGCTATATAACCAAATATCATTTTGTACATACAGGGTGTTTCACAACCGCTCTGCCATACTTTTGGGGGTGATTTGGTGGGAGATATCGAGTAAAAAGTTAATACAACATCGGTGCTATTTCCAACCATTGCGGAGCTACGGACGTTTTAAGGTGCACGTTAAAAATAAACGAGAGTATTAATCTGATGTATTTATTGTTACATTTTATGAGATACACCTTGTAAATGTTCAAAATGTCCGCCTCGGTTTTCAGTGCTCAGCTTGCTCGTTCCAAACAAGAGTCCACTGCCCATTGAATCATTTCGGGGTGTTCTCGTATGTAAGCAACGGCATCCATAATCTGACGCAAGAGTTCCTCTCTCGTTTGTACTTTGGTCTTGTACAGCAGACCATCTCTTTCATAAGGTACCATAAAAAGAAATCTATCGGAATTAGGTCCGGAGATGTCGGGGGGGCCACGATATTGGACCAGCACGACCAATCCAACGATTCCCGTACCGCTGATTCAAGTAATCCGTAACATGACGACCAAAATGTGGTGGCGCCCCATCGTGATGAAAGAACATCCTGCGTCTTGTCTCCAAGATCAGTCCTCCATCAAAAGCGGCAATTCGTTTGTCAGGAAGTTCAGATAAATATCAGCAGTTAATCGTTGTTCCAAAACGAACGGTCCAATCAGCTGATCTCCAATTACACCGCACCAAACATTCACCAAAATCGGTGTTGAAAGTTTCCTTCAACGGTACCGTGGGGGATTATCGGCGGACCACAAGTGGGAATTTCGTCTATTGTTAATTCCATCCCGAATGAATTGTGCTTCATCACTAAACAGTATGCGATTAAGAATTTGGCGATGCATAACCATCCACTGGCAAAATTGAACACGTTTATCGTAATCATCCGATTGAAGAGCTTGCACAAGTTGTAAATGATAGGGATACAAACCCTCATCATGTATTGTTCGCCATACATGCGATGCGGATTCACCAATTCGTCTAGAAATCCTTCGAACACTGGTAGTTGAGCTACATTGTACTAGGTGCAGTATGCGCTCTCCACAGCAACTGGCAGTCGTGCTACATGTTCTTGGTTACGTGGAACAATTGTCCCTGTTTCCCTTAATCTCTGGTGTGTGTCACTAAACACTTGCCTACTCGGTATTCGGCACTTCGGAAAACGTCTTCGATATTCCTCAACTGCCACTCTGCTGTTACCATCACAGAATCCATAAATGAAATGGATATCAGCGTATTCAGCGGATGTGACCTGTTAATTCATTTTGATTGTTCACCTTAGCGCAGCACAGTGTCTCGTGCCACAGATGAGAACCAACTGAAAGAAAAAACTGAGGAATAGTAGTGGTAACTTCATTAATCGAAACTACCCCCCAGTGTCGCCATCTATCGAATTACACACAAGTAGGGATTTGCTGATTGCACATCTTAAAACGTCCGTAGTTCCGCAACAGTTGGAAATAGCACCTACAGGGTGTCCGTAAAGTCTTGTTACACCTATGTATAATCTCGGAACATTAAATAATGTTTGGTCCCAACAAAATGGAGCACCTCCCCACTATTCCTTGAGGGTTTGTGAATATTTAAATGAGTTGTTTCTGATCGATGGATTGGGACATTAAAATGCAACATTAAAATGGCCTCCGAGAAGCCCAGATCTCTCGAGTTGTGACAATGCATTATGGGGATTTATAAAGGAAAAGGTTTCTCAAAAACGTTATGATTCCAATGATCCTTTAGTCCGTCATTGGAATCATAACGTTTTTGAGAAACCTTTTCCTTTATAAATCCCCATAATGCATTGTCACAACTCGAGAGATCTGGAATTCTCGGAGGCCATTTTAATGTTGCATTTTAATGTCCCAATCCATCGATCAGAAACACCTCATTTAAATATTCACGAACCCTCAAGGAATAGTTGGGAGGTGCTGCATCCTGTTGGAACCAAACATCATTTAATATTTCGAGATTATACATACGTGTAACAAGACTTTCGGGACACCCTGTATGTTATATTAACCTTTTTACTCGATATCACCCCCCCCCCCAAAGTATGGCAGACCGGTTGTAAAACACCCTGTATATTTAGCCTTCCATCTATCTATCTATCCATCCGTCCATCTATCTATCCGTCTATCAATATATCCATCTATCTATCAGTCCATCTGTCCATCTATCTATGCATACTCACATATACTGTATCTATCCGTCCTACAGATATCCAGCTATCCACCATTCCACCTTTCCACATAGCGAGCTAGTCATCTATGCACCTCTCCATATATTTGTCCATCGATTCATTCATCCATCAATCTATTTTTTTTATATTTTTTACGCAGAACGAAGGACCAAGGGCAGAATGCCTGCTAAAACGCTTCCCCCCCCCCCTCAACCAATAGAAGAAGAAGAGAGCCAAAATCGAGGTCCAGAGTTTTCGAGATGCCTAGACACTCTGCGTTTGAAAGATTGGAGGTCATAGACAGGGGGAAAGATGGACTGAAGAAGATTGTTCCAGATTTCACCGGCTGAGTAGATGAAAGATGAAAATACCGATTAACTCTTGCGTTAGAGGGTTGGAGAGAAAAGGAATGAGAATGTGTAGAAAGTCTGGTGCTGCGTGCTGTCCTTAATGGAGGAGACACGCAGTTAGAGAGTTCAGAAGAGCAGTGTCCGTTATACTGTAGTAGCGATAGGAAAGAGAGAGTGAGGCAACATTGCGGCGAAAAGAAAGGGATTGAAGACAGTCAGTAAGAGGCTGGAAATTGATAGGATGAAAAGCCTTTGATTCCACCCGGTCAAGTAGAGCTGTGTGGGTTGAGCGTACTCCATGCAGGTGCGGACAAAGCCCTTGTCCAGAGACAGCAACTAAATGGGGGTGCAGAAACTGCGGAGCTGGTACAACATACCTAACCTATTAGAAGATGTTTTGGAAAGAGAGTATATGTGATCTTTCCAGGAAAAATCATGAGAAAAGGAAACGCCAAGAATGTTAAGAGAAGAGGAAAGATTGCGTTGTGTATTATTGAAGGTATGGGGATAATCGAGAGGAAGATTGTGACGAGTAGACAGACGGAGGAACTGAGTTTTTGAGGCATTGAAAGCCACAAGGTTAGCGAATGAATATTTTTACTTTTAATTATGTTAAAGTTCTAGGGATCTGTAAGAGCTCTCCAAAGACATCTCACTCGTCCATATAACTATAAAGAACATTCTATTATGAGCAATAATTAAAAAAATGAACATCGTGAGGAGTCTTCTTCAAAAATAAATGCGTCATGAACGGCCCATAGCATAGACATACAATATGTTTTTCCCAGAAAGTAGAGAAACGTAACAAAAATCAGTTTGGAAAACAGTTTAAGATTTATTGTTCTGCGATTTTGCCTAATTTTGTATATAATTTATAAAATTTTCAAACAAATAGAATTATATATTCATCCAAATTTAACAACTTACAAATATCAAAGCTATGTAAATTTAAAAAAAAAAATAGCAAAAATAGCATACAATTCAAACAGACAATGATTTCTTCCTTCTCGGCTTTAAACTGTGAAATCAAACAAAAGATCCCACTTTCTTTGACATGCTGAATGATCATTACACTAGGCCCAAATTCCCAACCTCTGAAAAACAATTTCGGAGATAGATTAACCCCTTGAAGCCAATCATACAAAAATGGATAAAAATCATACATACAGTACATATCGACAATAATACACCATCAGAAAGAATGACATAAAAAAAATCTTAATTAAAACTAAAAAATCTCTTATTTTCCATCACCGAAGATATAATTATGTATTTATATATAGGGTGTCCCAAAAAAAACTATATACTCTTTATAGCATCATATATTTTATAATTTAAAAAAAAAAAACAATATATTGTTATAGCAATTGCCAATGAAAGGTAAATTAGTAATCTAAGTGATCAAAATGTTATAGCGAGTTGTTTGCATATAAAATTTAATTAACTACGCCAAGTGCTCAAAATGTTCTCCGGGGGCATGAATGCACTTTTGAATGCGTCGACTAACTGATTCGCAGACATGGACTAATGTGGATGCTGTGATGGTCCCGCACTTTTCCCTAATTGCATCCTTAAGGTGTTCGAGTGTTGCGGGTCTTGTACCATAAACTGCATCCTTCAGGTAGCCCCACAAGTAAAAATCAAGTGGAGTCAAGTCCGGTGAACGTGGAGGATACTCAACGCTTCCTCTTCGTCCTATCCAACGGTTAGGCAACGTTTCATCGAGGTACCTTCTGACATCACAATGATAATGAGGGGGGGTTCCATCTTGTTGAAAGTAAAAGTCGTCGTTTCCAAACAACTTCCGAACTGCAGGTATAATTTCTGTCCGCAGCATGTCGAGATATGCGGCACCGGTAACTGTCCCATTAAAGAAAAATGGGACATATATATATATATATATATATATATATATATATATATATATATATATATATATATATATATATATCAAGTTAAAAGTCAGTTATCAACAGTCCCTGAAATAAGAATATTTTACGACGTTATTCCAAACCTGTATTCTTTTTATCGCTTTACTTCAAAACTAAGCATGAGCCTGTGATTATAAATCAATCAAAATATTTTAACTAATGCACAAAATGTTTTCAGCTTTTAGCGACTATAGATAATCTCAAACTCTCAGTTGGTTCTAGCTCTGTAGTGAAGCAGTAACTTACACGAGAATTAGGAAATATTGAAAGATATTTTTTGTTTAAATCAAATCTAAAATGAAGTTGAATGGAATGTGGCTTTTGATTATTTCCGTTTTTCCATACACACATGGATATATATGGATTTCAAATACATTTCACTGCGTCAAGGAAACCTCACCTTATGATAATCTCGGGAAGATTTCAGAAACCAAGTGCAGAATCTCTTGCATCATGCGTAAATGTTTGTTTTACAGACTCAAAGGTAAGCATGCGTAGTTAACATTAAAAAGTAACACCTATTTGTAAATATTAATTGAATGACTTCCTAATTACTAATATCAATGTTTCCCAACTGGGTTTGCTTTGGCACTCTGTGCTGTTTCGGCTGTCTTCTGAGGGTGCCGCAAAATTTCATGAAAATGGCAAAATTAAGTGGCCCTAATCGAAAATTCAATTTTTTGAAGATATATAAATTTCAAATGAAAAAAATATTCACGATTTATTACGCACATACGGAAACTCAGTTTGCAGTTACGAGGTGTTGGAGGGATTAGGGGGTGGGGTGACTGGATGTTGAACAGTGGGATTTGATTTGTCTTCTGAGTTAACCTAAATGACCTTAAAAATGTACTCTTCTTGAATTTCGACGATGAGAGAAATTTAATATTTAAATATTTTAAGAAAGTATTTCTATTTTTACTTTGAATTTAGTCGGAATTTGAGAATCATTAAAGAAGTGAAGATGGAAGTGTGTTCCAAAACGTTTGCCAAGAAAATTTGTTAAAGTATGAATATTTACAGTTCGAGACTACTTTTCATTATTTATATATATATATATATATATATATATAGAGAGAGAGAGAGAGAGAGAGAGAGAAAGAGAGAGAGAGAGAGAGAGAGAGAGTGTGTGTGTGTGTGTGTGTTCAAAAAAGGATTGATCATTTTATATTCCATATAACTTTTATTGATAATAATTTGTAGATATTTCTCTTAAACCTTTAAAATATACAAAAATCAGGATTTTTCTTTCTCGTGCAAAAAACACTTTCTCATCTATTGAATCGGCCACCATTTTGGATACCCTCTTTTTTTCCTTTGTATAATCATATAAAAAGTGAAGAAATATAACATGTAGGAAAAGAGCTTGTTTTACATTTTAAAGGTTCAAGATTATATATATATATATATATATTATATATATATATATATATATATATATATATATATATATATTGTAACTCAGAATGGTACCCTGAGAAACTTTTATGTTACACAGACCGTGCATGGAACAAGGAACTCTTCTGAGAAAATTAAATTCATTTTAACCTTTAGTATAACCGTCAGTTATACCAAACATCTTTTTCATGATGGGAGCCCAACGTGGGCAACGGGTTACTCGCAAAGAGTGACCCGTTGCCCACGTTGGGCTTCCTTCATGAAAAAAGAAAAACTATAGTATTTGTCATTTACCAATACCAATTCGGACTACAGTGGATTTAATTTTCCCAGAAGAGATCCTTGTTTAATGCACCGTCTGTGCGAAATCGGCCTTTTTGTAAAATGGCTGGCCCACTTGCCAAAAGGCCACTATGATGGCCTTTTTGCAAATGGGCATTATACTGCCGGCCACTTTGGAAAAAGGCCAGCATATTGGCCGTTTTGCAAAATGACTCGTAATCCTGCCGGCCATTTTGCGTATATCCTTCGATACTGTGTCAAACTGGACATTGAATGCCCGGTTACGTTAATTGAATGCCCGGTTAGGTCAACTGTCCGCCCTTCACTACTGGTTAGGTTAAGTCGTGATATTTTTGTTGTTTAACGAAAATATCACAACTTAACCTAACCACTCGTCAAGGGCGGACAGTTGACCTAACCGGGCATTCAATAATTTAAATTTCAATAATTTCAATAATTTCAATCGAACTGGATTAAATCTCTTAACTGAAGTTCTGCCTTTTCGCAAAATGGCCGGCTGGATAACCAGCCATTTTGCAAAATGGCCAATATGCAGGCCTGTTTGCAAAGTGGCCTGGCATTTAATGCCATTATGCAAAAACGCCGGCTTTTTAGTTCTTTTGCAAAAGGCCGATCTTTTTGTAAAATGGCCAATTTCGCAAAAAATGCCGTAACATATATATGTGTCCAACAGTCCTATTCTAAAGGCTAATGTCATGTTGTATATTATGGGGGATAAGTTTTGGCACACTCCATATTATATATGTATATGTACTTAATTAAACCGTTGGAGCAGTTAGATAACTCAAACCAACGAACATAATTACTGGAACCTATCCTGACAGGTGGAACGTGCTTCATCGACAGCAGTGGATCAGATGTTCAAGTAGGAAATATCGTAGGCAGAAGTTTCAATTTCTATCAAAGGACTTACCTGGGTTACAAGAAGCCTACATTTTCATCCTCTGTCAGGTATATGAGAAAGATGTATTTTGCTGTTTACAAATCCGCCTTTAACAAAACAGAGCAAATTTCATACACACGCTTCATATTTAGGTTAGATTAAAGTTGGTTTGACTGTATTGAGGGCCAACTTTATTCGAAATATATGCATAAAATACACACACAAACACACACACACACACACACACACACACACACACACACACACACATATTATATATATTATATATATATATATATATATATATATATATATATATTATAAAAAAAGGTTCTGGCAGAACCCTAAATTTGCTGTACAACAGGTCTTTTAGACTCTTACATAAATTACCCCCGAGATGCTCAACTTCGCAAATGTTTGCTACCCGCAATGTCCCGAGCTTCCCGGAGGTAACAAGACGTGCTCAACACAGTCTAATGCAAAGAATTAAAAAATCAACCAACCCGATCATCCAAGCTATCCATGAGTCCTGCCATTTATCCTCTAAGGCCTAAGCTATGGACTTCATGGTACGAAAACGTCTGTCTGTAGCTCCACTTAACTTCGACAGTGCAGTATTATTTCTAATCAATTGTATATATTTCTATCCTTAGTATATGAACTGTCATTGTATTAATAATATTTGTCATATGGACTATAGTCTGCTAATAAACCTTTTCATTTCATTTCATTTCATTTCATATATATATATATATATATATATATATATTTTTTTTTTTTTTTTAAGTTCGGGAAGAACCGATTCGCCTCTATTTAAAAGGGCATATCTCAGCGGAAAAACAAAGAAAAAGTGAGAGGAAAGACAGAGGAAAAAGAAAGGGTGGAGGGGACAGTCGAAGTGGAAAAAGACCAAGGATGAGAAAGACTGCAGGGTCGAGCCCCATCATCCTTGGGTGCTAGGGCCGGGAGGGCGCACGTGAAACCTCCAGGAACAAGCACGTACAAACGAGCACAAAGAGCACTCAAAAGCACGAGCTTAGAACCCCCTTGCGGGGATATATATATATATATATATATATATATATATATATATATATATATATATATAGTAAAGTAGTTTGTAGATAATTCTTAATAATATTACATTATTGTAATAACTTCTTACTTGCCAATACAGAAGTTAAAAGTGAAGTATTTGCTATACTTTTAAGTATAGTTACTGATAGAAAACATTATTGTGTATATTTTTTGTTTCCTTGAAAGCAAAATTATAAGGAACAAAGACAGTTTTGAAAAATACACAAGTTACAGTCATTTGGATTTAAAAAATTACTGACCCATGCTGAATTTCCTCCTTTCAAACATGTTCAGATAAAGGTTCCTTACAGTCAATGGCTGATGGGGTTGTATTTGCATTTTCATAACATTTAAGTCGCGTATAAGGATTAAATAAATGTACCCACGTTATGACAACCTGAAAAATGCCATTTTACAAACAAAATTCAAACCATTATTTTATTTACAGCCAAAAGCATTTCTCCTCGAATGCTGTTGACAAAGACGAGTCAACCTACTTCCAGTCAAATTCAGAAGATTCTAAACATTGGTGGATCTCAGATCTTCTGGGTTCTTTTGAGATTGGAAAGATCAGATTTATTTTGAGGAATGAATCCAGACTGAGATTCTTCAATATTAAGGTAACAATAAATTCTTAAAAAATATGGTCTTTTAACAATTTTGTTCGCCAATATATATATAGATATATATATTATATATATATATATATGTGTGTGTGTGTATTTTTAATTACAGATATACATTTCAAATGAACTAGACTTTCAAAACTTCTTCGAGAACATGCCTCTCTTTGCCTCCATGGATTCAGCACCATCAATAAAGTTCCTTGTTTTCCAAACAAATGGTTTATCAGTGTGTGGAAGGTATCTGGTCATCACAAAAGAGGCTTCCGCCAGCGCTCAACAAACAGACAACGTTCTGGAGTTTAATGAAGCTCGTCCATTAACTGTCGACAAAGTCCGATTTCAAATTCCCTAAACTTTGACTGGGTAACGTCATAGCCAATGTCGTAACATCGCTTCCCGTTGACCAGCGAAGTTAAGCGACATTGGATCCGGGTAGTAGTTGGGTGGGAGACCGTCCTCCGTGTCCAGATTATGTAGCGACCCGTGGTTCGGATCCCACGTAAATCTGTTGGTCCCCTCCATCATATGACCTTAGATGTTACGAAGGAGGTTATATTCCTGAAAGAGAGAGAGAGAGCTAAAATAATGATTGGGGTTGTTTAAAGATTTAGAAAAGTAACACAAAAATATATTCGTAGATGGTTTAACAAGAATTCAGTTCCTGAAACTGATTCTTTACATATTTACCCTCATTATCATCATACTTGTAAAGGTCTTGACTGCTTTCAAATATTTTACGACTACTGTACTGTTTTATCTATGTAATTTCGTGTGGTGTTTGTGTTAGAATAGCTTTACACAGAGATATGATAAAAGTCTATTCAAAATATTTAGAGTGATGCTGTTCTTTAGTAGTTATTATTAATACATATTTAAAATATTTTTTATTTGTTTCCCATTTAATACAGATGAGAAAAGAGAGATACAAAAGGGAACTGTAAAAGATACAAAATAGAACAATGAGTGATAGTAATTAAAGGGTGCTGACTGCCTGGAGGTACCTCTAGTTCAGTGTCACCTTTACAAAAAAAAGATAAAAATTCTGCAAGACTTTTATAGGTGTAGGCTGTTAAGTGATCATCCTTCTAGCCAGGACTTCAGTTCCTGTTGTCTCGCTTACAGTTGTACAGTATTTAACTCTTTTATTCAGATTTTATGACGTTGCTTTTGCTGATTAAGACTGTTGAAAGTTAGTTATAATAACTTATGGAAAGTGCTTTTGTGATGTTACTTATTGTTTAATAAAAATCAAATGTGAAGTCTCAAATTTATTTTAGCTCATCACTACGCAGATGCATCGGTTTTCACGACCGATGAGTAAACAAATTTTGATATTCTGGGGCACTGTATCGTCTGAAGTCAACCAATAAAGGATCTAGAGTTTTCAGCTTGTTGCAACGATCGGAACTTCTGTTGTAATTTCGCTTAATTCATTGACACATGTGGCTTCTTTCAGAAGGACTCGAGCCTTTATTAAGTTTATTGGATATATATATATACAAACTCAGAATGGTCCCCTGAGAAACTTTTATGTTAAACACAGACCGTGCATGGAACAAGGAACTCCTCTGGGAAATTACATCCACTATAGTTCGAATATGTAATGATAAATGACAAATACTATGGTTTTTTCTTTTTCATGATGCCCAACGTGGGCACAGGGTTACTCGCAAAGAGGCCCCAAAATATAGCTTCCCTCACCAGCTATCTGCAAAGCAGATAGGATCCAGGTTTGGGACAGGATCTAGGGTTTGAAAAAGAAAAACTATAGTATTTGTCATTTATCAATACTTATTCGAACTATAGTGGATGTAATTTCCCAGAAGAGTTCCTTGTTCCATGCACGGTCTGTGTTTAACTTATATATATATATATATATATATGCTGCAAATCCACAAGGAAAAAGAATAATTATTCCAAGGCCTTTCATGTATTCACAGCTACACCTGACGAGGTATAGCTCTGACTACACGAAAGGCCTTGGAATCGTTTTCCTTTTTCCTTTTGGGTTTGCAGCATTCATTCATTTCACGTGTTTAATTGTGAAATTCATTCCATATATATATATATATATATATATATATATATACACATATATATATATACACACACACAGTGCGTTCGAAAAGTCTCTCCGCAGTGCTATGTTAAACGCATAGGAAATTGAAAAAACTACAATGTTTTCATTCAACCATGATTTAGTGATTTTATTACATAACCTTTTGGTTTTACAGCATGTGTTGAAAGGTTTTTCCACCATTTTGCAGGCACAGAGCAACTCGTCTACACTTGTTGTCAAACACTTTTTTTAAAGTGTTGGTTGATAATGAAGCAATGTAAGTGGATATTGCGGTTTTTAAGTTCTGAATTGTTTTCGGGCGGTCTTTATAAACAACACCTTTTGCTGCTCCCCATAAGAAATAGTCGGGCGGCGTAAGGTCTGGGGATCGTGGAGACCAAAGTCCCCTTGAAATTATGCGATCCTAAACACATCATGCAGTAGCTCCATCGAAAGGTGAGCAGTGTGTGCCGTGGCACCATCTTGCTGGAAGTATGCATTCAGTATTTCCATTTCGTTTAGCTGTCCAATAAATGGATACAGAATTTCTGAACGGTATCGTTTAGCATTTATCGTATTCTCAAAGAAAATGGGACCGACAATTCGCTTTCTTGATATTGCAACCCAAACGCCGATTTTCTGGTCGTGCAATGGTGTTTCATGAATAGTGGTTTCATGAATTTTTTATCAAGCTATCGACACACACACTATTACCACGATCCCAACTCTGTCACAGTACTGACACGATCGAGTTTAAACCGGCTAAAACCGGCTTAGCGCGCATATACTGGCTATAGCACGTTGCCTGCGGAGAGACTTTTCGAACGCACTGTGTGTACACACACACACACACACCACACCACACATATATATATATATATATATATATATATATATATATATATATATATATATGTGTGTGTGTGTGTGTGTGTGTGTGTGTGAAAGAACTTAAAAACACAAATAACAGACTTTTTACAAGCACTTAACCAGTCTACGGCTAATCGTGCATAAGTAGTAAGTACGCCTGACGGAGGGAAACGATTCACCCCTATTATGCCAATCAGCAGCTGTTTTTAATGACACCAGACTAAAACTTTATCTGAATATCGAGTTCGGCAAACAAGTGCTCTAGCGACAAACTGATTTTCCTGTAGTATGGATTCATCGAGATGCCGGAAGCGAGACAACTTCATTTTACCCTATGGCATTGGCAGTACAACATCCCTCTCTTTGAGTGTTTTGGTAGTAGCCTTTATACACTTCCACAAAATATTTTCCAACACACATATTCTCAATGGGATTGAGATCTTCTGACTGTGATGATGACCAGTAGAAATAATTAAAGTTTTCCTCAGGCTCTTCGAACCAGTGGAATACATAGTCCTGATAAAAAAATAAGAAAAATAAGATCGTACAAAATAGTTTTGATTTTATCGTTATAAAACCTTTAATATATGCAAAACACGTCTCAAATGCAATAACAAATGTCAATAAATACCATTTGAATATACAGTACATAACAGTAAAAAATACAGTAATACAGTTAAATGTTTACAGAATAACTCACCATAATTAGTGTCCATTTCACATTCCAACCAGAGTCAGGTGGGATTAGACATAGATATTGGTTTTATTTATTCACCGTTTCATCGACTTTACTGTACAGTAAATACATTGTATGGTAATGTACGTATATTTTAAACAAAATTAAAAATAAGAATGATTAGGTAGCGTTTCAAGGCTTGCACCCAAAACTTTATTTCGCTTAAATTTAACTTCTTAAGTTTATGTTAACACTAATCACTTAAACACTACTGTATTTAGTATATTTACAAGGCTACTGTTTATTAATTGTTGCTGGTAGATGGTGGTGAAGTGCGAAATTACATTAATATTTATTGGATTATTGGTTAAGGGGAGAATATTGACAAATTCGGCTACAGTACCAGTTTTCTGGTTAGGAAAATGCAGGATAATACAGCTTTTAAAATATATATATATATATAATATATATATATTATATATATATATATATATATATATATATTATATATATATATATTATATATATATATATATATATATACCAGTCTAGTTACAGCAACCTTTTGGTGTGGACTATGTATTTCAAAAAATTTTCCCAAAAGAATTTAGTTCCTGAGAATGATACCAAAAAGAGGGTTGACAAAAGTAACTAGACATTTTCGATTTGTCTTTAGTTTTTGATTTAATGATAAAGTCAATAAGTAATAACGGATTTATTGAATAAAAATATTGTATTTAGAATCCTGTTGCTTTCTCCTTTGCATTATGTAAGGCTGACACGCGTTTTGCCATTCCATTGATGAATTTTGCCATTTTTTCTAGAAGACAGTCATTGTGATGTCTATTTACATTTGTCAGTTCTCACCATACCTGAGGTTTGGAATTAATGTGAAGCAATTAAAACCATCTGTTCTGTTTTTGCATATAATAACTAATCCACCTATAAAATACGTTTATAAAAATTGAATTTTAGATGTAGGCCTATATGTTTTGCCATTATTTCACTGAATGAAAAAGCAAAGAAGATAATTATATAGAAATAACTGATTCTTATAGAAAAACCCCTGAATTTTCCAAATCCCTCAGTTTCTCCACCCCGTTCACCCATACCCTTTACTGATAACTTGTTTTCCCACTTTCTCTGAGACCCATCTTCCCCCTCCCCTCCATAAAACCTATTCCTGACACTTCCTACTAAATTGTATAGGAAAAAATGGGTCCTTTTACCTAAACTACTTCAATGTTCTAGATGTCTGTGTTGTGGATGACAACACAGTACAACTTAACCTAACCTAATTACTTGAGAATAGTTCAGCTTAAGTTAACTTATATTATGCCATGTTGTCATCTGCTTTGGACTTAGAAAACTTCAGCGTGGGGAATATCAGTCCAAGTCTGCAATATTACCAAAATCTACGGTCTAGCTTCGTAGCCCTCATTTGGAAAATGTATGAGTTTTTGAAGATACGCTCACCGCAATTTACAATAGATTTGAAAAATCCAAAGTTTACCGTAGTTTTACCTTTAAAGTGCATGAAAAATAATGTCCATCATAGATTTTTTATTCACGACTATTGCTTCAATGTTAGCTGTAAACATAAGATAATGTACATCACAAAAACTTCAAGATTCAAATATCCATTTGTAATGTGTTCAATATTTGTGCTAAAGTAGCTAAAGTCACTGAAAATTATTGCAATAAGACTTATAGGCAGTCAGTGGCGAATTATCATTGAGGCTATTGAGGCTGAAACCTCAGGCTCTCATGCTTGAGGGGCCCCCCAATCAACTGAGTTTCGATGATATAATTCGAGATTTAGCAAACTTCTTTGATTAAATATGACAGACTACACAAACTGACAAATTCCCTGTTTTATTTTATGTTTTAAAGGCCCTAAAGTAAAATTTGTTTAATACTGTTTGGTTTTGGCAAACGGCAAAATACACTGTTAAGGTTCTTTTAAGTTTGTTTTTCAATTAGCCTGAGCACCGTACATATAATTCGTATAAATGTACTATGTACTGTACATGTACATTAGGGTGGAGTGAAAATATTAAACCGTCTTGCCTCACTCATGATTTGGTGTATTGACCCTCTATAAGTTCTAAAAAGATAATATTTTCTTTTTAGGACCCTCCACCCGCCGCATTTTTGCCGAAAACAAAATGGCGGAAAGTCATATTTTGAAAGACCCCTAGTATAATATCTATCGATTTTTGAGAGAAGATATCGTTATATTGTGCGTTATTTGGTTATAACTATGCTAACGCGTAACTATATTCACACAACACAAGCGATACTTACTAATCACCAACTACTGTACTTAAGAACACACAGACGCTTATCTAAACATCAGTCTCACTCGAGGTCAATGACATCTTGCATATGGCTGGGTCTAAAGGTGGCATAATCCATTTCATCGAGCAGAAGCTGAACCAACCATTGCAATGGAGCATTTGTATGTTACATACAAATGAACTTCCCTTAAGGCATCTGTTTGAGCGCCACGACGGGAAAACAACTGGGCCAAGATCATTCAGTGGATCTATTGGTAATGCTCTTAAGACGTGCCATGAGATGCCTGTGGTAAAGTTCTCCCCAATTATGGATGGGGCCGATAGCATCCCAGTTCTCACAGATAAGCTCATAGAAGATTTAAGTAATGATCAACAATACATGTTCAGAATATTTGGGGCCATAAGGGAAGGATATGTGGACGGAAGCCTAGAGAAACTCAAGCCTGGTCCCATTAACAACTCTAGATGGTTAACTCTAGCTAACAGACTATGTCGTTATTATGTCTCCCAAAAGAATCCCTCCAGAGAGTTACGTAGCCTTGTTCTGTTCATAGTAACAAACGATGGTCCTAACTGGTTCAATATAAAATTTAAACCGTATCTGCCTGATGGACCCAAACATATCTTTGATGCGATAAAAAGGTTCAACCTGTTACCCCAAGATATACAAAATGTTGTCCAACCTTATATATCACGGAATGCCTATTTTGCTCACTCAGAAAATATTCTTCTATCAATGCTGTCAGATAGTGAGCAAAAGCTGCGCAAAGTTGCAATCGATCGAATAATACAGACAAGAATGTGTAAGGAAGCCAATACGGGGAAAATCAGAGAATTTAGAGTACTAGAATTGAACTTCAAAGCATCACATTGGACAGACATCATCTTCTGGGATAGGATTGATATCAGTGAACCACCTCTCACTTCTAAATTGTGTGATGAAGAATTGCTTGAGTACGAAACAACATGTTTCAAAGTTGAGCAATACCCCATTCACACACAGAACGTCTAAAGAGCCGTGAAGTTGGTTACAGATGCATCAGCATCAGTAATATCACAGGAATCAAGAGAGGGATTTATTAGGTCAAGAATAAAAAGTCGCTCTCTGCTTCCCTCACTTGAAACCAAAAAGGATCTGATGCCTCTCCTGAAAAAATAATATATTTGAGATGAGCGGGTTTTATATCGCATTCAAATGTAATTGATTTACGGCATCCAACCAAGTGAGACCAGATACAATTTTATTTCAATATAATGTATGCACAATGGTTTTTTTAAGTATAGTTTTGCATTATAAAGCGTTTTTCTTCAATTATTTTTTTTGATAGAACACTTAGTTTTTATGTTATGAGCATATTTTTATTTATGGACAACCGGCTGATGGCCATTTTGCTTTTATGTAAAAATGCGAGGATGATTTGAGTTACAAACATTAAATGACTAAATACATCATTTTTATGTTCTAATACACCAAAAAACAAGTGAGGCAAATAAATTTGAACTAAAAAGTTGTGTTTCACTCTGCCCTAATGTACATGTATTGTTAATAAAAAGCTATAGAAAAGGGCCCCCATATTCTTCATTGCACCGGGGCCCCGAGGTGTCTTAATCCGCCTCTGCTTATAAGGCCAATATCAGGAATCCATCCTTGGGTGGGACACAGTGGGAACGTGCACCCCTCCTTTTGTTCAAATTCAAAATTTACATTTTTCAACTTCTGAAGTCATAGATTAGAAGGTTTTAGAAATTTATTTTACGAGATGACTGGCAAGTTTTACCATCGAGAGCTACAAGTATCCTTGCGGCTATAACCGCAGTCATTATGACAAGTTTTGTAAAATTCCGGATGCCAGACGCAGTTCAGAGACAAGAGTTCATAGACCCCAATTACTAACCTAACCTAACCTAATCTAACGGAACCTAGCATAATCAAAAGTAATTTAACATATTACCAAGTTGTTATGAACTGTCTCCAAACTGCGTCTGGCATCTGGAAATTTGGCAAAAGTTTTAATGTGTATAAAATATTGGAATCCTAGGATATATGAGCCATCAGACACACCACATACACCAACACATGACAAGGGCATACTGACATCCTCCCCTATATATATATATATATATATATATATATATATATATATATATATATATATATATATATGTTAACCCATTCGTCTATGGCCTTGGGCCGTTCGAAGTTGACGAGGGTTCTGGTTGGGTGGCAGCAACGGATTTGTTACTCCGGAGTATCTGGTACCAGATAGGGAATTGCAGAAATTTCTCTTATACTACTCTCCGATTTCTTCTTGTAGTGGATCGGAGGATTCTGTGAGGCTTATTAAATTCTCTGAAGGTTCCCTGATTCTTCTTGTAACGTATCGGGAAATTATTTTCCTCTATTTAAGACTAAGTTTTCTGAAGAGAGCAAGGCTCGAAGGAGAAGACAAAGATATTCCCTTACTGTAGTTTACTGCTAAAATATTACAGGTAATAAGGGAATAAGGGAAAATAAGGGAAATAAGGGAAAAGTGGCATAAAAAAATCGATTTTCTTTTTTTTTCTTTTTGTTTTAAATCAATCTTCAAGGTGTATGCAATAATATATGTGACAACGCCAGACATACGATTATACGAGTATTAACTTCTTGAAATTCGTATACAGTAATCCCCCGATTTACGGGATAAATGCGTTCCTGAACGTTCCGCGTAAAATGAATTCCGCGTAAACTGGGGTAACCATAACATATAATTCAATGTGCTAAGTACGGGCCCCCAACCCCAAGACACCCCAAATATTAAATAAAATTAATAAAATACAATAATAATAATAATAATAATAATAATAATAATCTGCCAAAAAATATTAATTAAATAAATAAATAAATACATATTAAACTCATCTGTAAAAAATGTAAAAATTAGTAATGACGTAATAAGTAAAAAAATAACACCATTAGGATCTCTTGGAGCTGGTTTCTTAATCACCAGTGCCTTTTTATTTATTTCTAAAAAAAAATTGAATATTTTTTGGACCGGGTTAATCCGAAACCGCGCAAACGGTAGGCGCGTAAATCGGGGGGTTACTCTATATATATATACTCGCAAAATTGGAGCTAAATTGGACCAATGTTTCCCTAAAAAATCTGAAAAATCGCCGTATTCTTTCTTATAAATATATAAATGTGAATATAATTAGTTTTATTTAACAAATAATAAACAATTTGGCGCCGTAATTGAAAGCTCAGAGGCCCGACTTTACTTCCAAAATCTTTTGTCCCCCCAACCCAGGAAAAAATCCTATGGACGTCCATGGCCCTAATGATTTTGCTATCCTATTGTGCATTCAGTTTTTGTATCTTAAGAGCTGAAGCGCAGTAAAAAGACGCTATAGTATCAGTCCAGAACAACACCGTACTCTGGAGCAACTTAGGATATAAAGCTGGGGGTTAGTGGAGCAGCTCTGGAGCTGGAACTGGATTAATGAAGCAGCTCTGGAGCTGGGCTGCGGGTCACTCTCAGCTCTAGAGCCGGCCTGGAGTAAGAGCTGAGTCACTGGAGCACTCCGAAGCTGGAGCCAGCAAACTCGCAGCACTGCCAACCCTAATGAGTAGTAAGAAACGATAGTATCCCTGTTAAGAGAAGCAGGAAGCCCCCTGATTAAATCTTACAACTATCATACTAAGATTATTCCTGGATGGAGTGATTTTATTGTCCCCCTGAAGGGAGAATCGAAAGACGCCTACGATTTATGGTGCTTTCATGGTAGACCCAGATTAGGACGATGTAAACAGGAAGAAGAGTCTATTCGAGCATGAAAAGCCTGTGAAGCTCACATAAATAACGATAATAACAAATTTTGGAAAGTTGTTAAGAATCAAACGGGTGTCAAAAGTGTCTTCCCTCCGACAATCGATGGGGTGTCGAGGGAGGATGAAATTGTAAAGCTGTGGAAAAACTACTACTCAAACATATTTAAGAGTGTGAGTAGGGATAATCTTAAGATAGATTGCAGCGAAATGACTGTGGGAGGACAAGGGAAAATACTTTGATATCAGTTCCTGAGGTAAAAAGGTTAATTAAAGAGTTAAAGACTGGTTCTGCGTCAGGGGTAGATGACCTATCGAATGAGCACTTAAAATATGCCAATGACGTGGTATGTCTGCATATATCATTGCTCTTATCAGCCATGCTTGCTCATAGCTATATCCCTGCAGAGTTCATGAGGGTATATATCTTTCCCTTGGTCAAAAATAAGTATGGAGACATTCTGTCCAGCAATAATTACAGGCCTATTGCTGTCGCTTCCTGCTTCTCAAAACTACAAGAAAAACTCTTGCTACTCCGATTAGATGATTACCTTTGGACAATCTCCTAATCAGTTTGGTTTTAAAAGGACCCACTCAACTGATCTGTGTATCTATATGCTTAAAGAAATAATAACTAAATACACTGACAGTAATTCAACTATTTATAGCTGTTTCCTAGGTATAAGTAAGGCATATGATGGTGAACCACAATATTTTATTTGCAAAACTAGAAGACAGGAAGGTTCCCACGTACATATTAAATTTATTGAAATTTTAGTATTCCCACCACTCTTTTACCGTTAGGTGGGGCAATGTACTATCCGAATGTTTTGGCTCCTCTTGCGGGGTGAGACAAGGCTCCTTGCTCTCTCCTATGCTGTTTAATGTGTATATTGACGGATTAATTGCTTCACTTAATGAGGTAACAGTGGGATGTTGTATAGATAACACAGGGATAAATAACTTAGTTTATGCTGAAGATATGATGTTAATAAGTCCCTCTGTTAAAGGTCTGGGTCGGCTACTAAAAGTCTAAGGTTAAAAAAACTAAGGTTATGCAATTTTATCCTAAAAGCTGTAATCAGCCAGCTGATATTAGGTTTAAAATGAGAGGTGAAGTAATTGAGAAAGTACAAGAGTTTAAGTATTTGGGTCAGACTATCACTAGGTCCTTGAGTAATGACTCAGATATAAGAAAACAATCTCGAAGCCTTTGTGCTAAAGTGAATATGACTATAAGGAACTTTCGGTTCTGTACAAGTGAAGCTAAAGACACTCTCTTTCGTACTTTCTGCAGTAATATATACGGACAGCAACTCTGGGTGAACTATAAAAGAGGTTCTGGCAGAACCCTAAAGTTGCTGTACAACAGGTCTTTTAGACTCTTACATAAATTACCCCCGAGACGCTCAGCTTCGCAAATGTTTGCTACCCGCAATGTCCCGAGCTTTCCGGAGGTAACAAGACGTGCTCAGTACAGTCTAATGCAGCGTTTCTTAACCTTTTTCGACATCAGCACCCCCTGTAGTTAGGTCTAGGCAGTCCAGCACCCGCTTCACCTGGTTAATAGCAAAAAGTTAGCAGAAGTTAGTAGCAAAAAGCACCACGCAAATACAAAACAAATAAGAATATGAGTACAATTTATAGTTGACCAATAATATTTTGAATAAAAAGATATCAAGTTAAAGCAAAGTGAACATACATTTAAAAGCAGCACATTTAGAGTAAAAAATAAACGAGGAAAATTTTAAAACGATATTAAGACAAGACACAAAGAATTATATTTACAAATTCAAACCTAAATACTTTCTCGAATATAACAATAAAATAAAATACTTGTTCTTGAATATAACAATAGATCGAGCGGCCAAAAGAAATGTTAAGAATAACAATCAAGGAGAATTACTTACCCCCTAATCTTGGGGGTCAAAATCATGCAAAAAAAGTAAATTTCTTGTGACACAGAGTCAACATCTTCCTTCTTAATATTAATGGTGATAATGTAAACGTGCAATAAATCTTTCGTAATTAAATATATATTCAAATTCTCATACAATAATATCTGTTAATAAAATAGAAAAGATTAGGAGTTTGTGAAGGAGTTTGGTTAACGGACCTAACGTATCCATACTGCACATGACATAAGCCCTTTTTCAGCAACCCCTAAAATCGATTTCAGGACCCCCTGGGGGTGCTAGCACCTCAGGTTAAGAAACGCTGGTCTAATGCAACAAATTAAAAAATCAACCAACCTGATTACACCGGTCTGCATGAAAATCAATTTCTTTATTTTGAGTTGTGAGCTGAAGCAGTTCGCTGCGCTGAATTCAAAAATGCTACCAGTTTGTTTCTATCACCCACAGTTTTAAAGTTATTAGCAAAACAATTTTGGGGCGTTTTGTAATTTTTTACCTTTTTTATCTTTAATTAATTTCGTTTTTTCATATTTTTCAGATAGATAATTCTAACATTACGTCTTTAAAATTTTAATAATGGCTTCTAGAGGATGTACCCATAGTCCAGACATATTTTGTTATATTTGTGGTCGGTATGTTGTTGTAAAACAAAGGACAAATGTAACGACCTTCATTAAGAGAGCTTATCATGCTTATTTTGGAATTAAATTAGGAGATCAAGACAAAAGTTGGGCTCCACACAAGGTTTGTCTTACGTGTGTTGCGGCACTAAGGAATTGGAGCAAAGGTAAAAAGAAAAGTTTGCCATTTGGGATCCCTATGGTATGGCGCGAGCCTAGAAACCATACCGACGACTGCTACTTCTGTTCTTACAATGTTAAAGGTTATAATGCAAAGAATAAAGAGAGCCCTCAATACCCAAGTGTTCCATCTGCAATAAGGCCAGTACCCCATGGTCCAGAAGTTCCTATTCCCCGCCCACCCGAGAGTCTGAATCAATACAATTCAGATTCTGATTCAGCTCCAAATCCAGACAATGATGATGTTTATGAACAGCCAACAGCTGACCGAGATCCTCCTAAACCATTAACCCAAGCCGAACTAAATGACTTAGTCAGGGATTTGAATCTGCCTAAGGACTCTATAGAACTTTTGGGGTCTAGATTGCAGGAGAACAATTTATTGGCATCCGACACATACTTCGCTTGGTACAGAAATCGTGAGAAAGACTTCGTGCCTTTTTTCGAAGAAGATGATCCCTTGGTATTTTGCAAGGACATCACAGGATTAGTGTGCAAGCTAGGCATCGAATACCAAACCAGTGACTGGAGGTTGTTTATAGATTCCTCTAAAACCAGTCTAAAAGGAGTGTTACTGCACAACGGTAACAAATATGCATCAATCCCAGTGGCCCATTCTACTCATTTAAAAAAGACCTATGATAACATGAAACTGCTTCTGGAAAAAATTCAGTATCAAAATCACAGATGGATATTGTGTGGGGATCTCAAAGTCCTTTGCATGTTACTTGGGCAGCAATCAGGATACACTAAGATGCCATGTTTCATCTGCGAATGGGATAGTCGAGCACGTGACCAGCACTGGAAGAGGAAAACTTGGCCTCCTAGAGAGAATCTTACCCCAGGATCAAAGAACATTTTTACATGAACATCTAGTTGAACCAAATAAAATCCTCCTACCACCCTTGCACATTAAGTTAGGCTTGATGAAGCAGTATGTCAAAGCATTGAATAGAGAAGGTGAGTGTTTCAAGTACATTTGTTCAAAATATCCAAAGATTAGCTACGAGAAAATAAAGGAAGGTGTTTTTATAGGTTCTCAGATTAGAAAGTTATTGACAGACGATCATTTCCTGAACACAATGATCAATAAAGAAAAAGAAGCATGGCTTGGTTTCAAAGATGTTGTTGAAAACTTCTTGGGAAACTACAAAAGCCAAAATTATGAAAGACTGGTGGAAAATATGCTTAAAAAGTTTTGCGCCTTAGGCTGCAACATGAGCCTGAAAGTTCACTTCTTATTTTCGCATCTTGACCGTTTTCCAGAAAATCTCGGAGATGTCAGTGAGGAGCAAGGGGAACGATTTCACCAGGACATCAAAACCATGGAATGAAGATATCAAGGAAGATAGCATACAAATATGATGGCGGATTACTGCTGGTGTCTGCAACGAGATCAGCCTAACGCACAGCATAAGAAAAAAAATCAAAGAAGCACCGGTTTAGTCGTCATTAGTCAGATCTACCTTCGTAGTCTTAAGTCTTTGGAATAAGTCCTGAAATGTTTGCACGTAAAGAAAGTAAATATATTTTGTTTCTTTCAGTTATTTTTTTATTCTTTCATAAACAAGCAATATGCTTGTCCAAGAGCTAGGAGCTATTTAATTCTGCTTTAATTAGGTTTTACTCTATCACCTAAAGATTTCGTGCTACAAGGGGTGTTGTAATAACTCATCTGTCCTCAAATGTTAACCACCCATTGATGGGAGGGGAGAGAGTATTTTGCTGGGAACGGGACTGGTTGTTATATATATTTACCCTACATTATTATGTAAGCGTTACTGTAGTCTATAACAACAAAATTTATGGTTTAGCATGTGCAATCCAATGTTGGTCTCGATAAGATGGTTCACATTTGGGGATAAATGGGGGATTTATGACACACCCTGTAGTAAGAAAACCATACGTGATAAGGAAAAACTAACTATATTTTTGAGATCAGCGCACTCAAATTATATAGAATCACCAATTAGTTTGTAAAAATCGATCGACAAGTTTTCAAATGTGTACTGGTGTTATCTATTGTATGGCAGGAGCAAGAGAAAAGAAGGGTGGCGACCCCGTCGTGGCCCCGCCTCAGGAGGCGCTGAGCGGACTTCGTGGGAGCAGCGCACCCTTGAGGCAGAAGTGCTTTAAGGTAAATTTAAGGTAAGGTAAGGTATCCATGAGTCCTGCCGTTTATCGTCTAAGCCAGTGGTTCCCAACCTTTTCACCACAAAGGACCCCTTTTATTTTTATTTTTTTCCCACGGACCCCATGTTTTTGAAAGATTCCGTCTACCAAACAAACTGTTTTTATTAACTAATAATTAACTCGTTTTCTCATTTTTCACTATCAAATAAAGGACATATAAGAGAGTATGCAATTAAAATACAGCCTATTTAAAAAAGTATTAATAATTCCAGCCAAGAGCAAGGAAACTTGAAATTTTAGCCTAAGCGCCCTTATCGTGGGTAAATGTACGATTTCCATTGGAGCCTCTCGAAATATTGAAAGCTCACGGACCCCCCGTACTACCTTCGCGGACCCCCAGGGGTCCGGGGACCCCACGTTGGGAACCACTGGTCTAAGCTATGGAATTCTTGGTACGAAAACGTCTGTCTGTAGCTCCAATTAACTTCGACATTACTGTATTATTTCTAATCAACTGTATACATTTCTATCCTTAGTATGTGAACTGTCATTGTATTAATAATATTTGTCATATGGACTATATATAGTCTGCCAATAAACCTTTTCACTTTCATTTTCATTTTTATTTTCAATATTGAATGTACATGTGAAAAAACTATATAGGGCTATGGGTTGATTGCCTGTGCCCTCATCCGTTGGAAATTTCCACCAGACTTCAGTGGAGGGTTACCGACAAAAGCCCTATGCTTTTTCGTTAGAGAGTTATGAATATGTAGGTCTTTAAAGGACCTCTTTATATTTATATTGATTACGGTAATTCTAGCGTCGGGATTTGCGCGACCTACATACAGTATATTAGAATGAAAATAATTTGCCTCACCTTATTTTTGCTGGGTCTTTGTTTGTTTCGATGTAGGGCGTGACGGTCTTCTTAGATGTAGGGCTGTTACGATGGAGTTACGCGGCGAATTTACTTAAGGTAATTAATATAGGCAGTCACTATATAAGCCCCTGAAGGAATAGGCCTATCCTTTTATAGTCATTAGGTTTTATATTATAAGGAATTCACTCAGAACTTGAGGGAAAACTTAAACACGTCTTCCCTGTTTAAAGCGTTCGCTGTAACATAAACAGCCCTGAGCCGTTCCTTGGTTCGCTTGTATTATTTGCCGAACTAGCAAAATTTTGTTTGGTCTACCCCTCTGTGGTAGACTAAACAATAAATTGGGTTTTCTTGTTGCTATGTGAGGCTGATTCATACATACAGGTTCTTTGTACGTATGGCAATTCAATTATTTCATTCCCAATAGGCTATGTCGCCAATCCCGTGGCAACTTTGTATAGATATTTAATTCAATTAATTAATAATTTATATTTAATTATGAAATAAAGGTATCACATACAATACCATGTTGTAAGCGCGTATAGTTTTTCCATAGTACATTTCCATACCCGAGAGAATCACCTCCGTGATGCGGTTAGTGCACCCCGGAGGTGCCTTGGCCACGGTAGCAGTAATTATTACATGTGAAATCAAAGTAGTACTGCTTAAGGGCCTCCCAATCGGCCACGCCAAAGTGCCAAAGGGCCAAAGGCGCCTCCTCTTAAGAGAATAAAAAGGCCGAAATAGAGCAATAGGAAACAGATATAAGATTGTGATCGGAGAAGCCCAACGGAGAAAAAAGTTTGACATAGTAAGAAGAAGGATGAGTGGTGAAAAGTAAATTCAGAATGTTGGGCCTATCTCCAAGGCGATCGGGGATACGAGTAGAGTGCTGTGCAATCTGCTCTAGGTCGTTCAGGATAGAGAAATTGTAAGCTAGTTCACCAGGGATGCAAGTGAAATGGGAAGAAAGCCCAAGGTGGTGGTGAACATTGAAATCTTTTAAAATGGAGATTTCAGCAAAAGGAGAGTGGGATGGAATGTATTCCACTTTGGAAGTGAGGTAGTCAAAGAGTTTTGGATAGTCAGTAGAATTAGGAGAAAGGTAGACAGCGCAGATGTATTTAGTTTGAGCGTGGCATGTAAGCCGTAGCCAGAGGGTGTAGAATTGGATGATTCAAGTTCAGGAATATGAGAGCAAGTAATTATAGAGAAAGTAGGAGGGTATAGAAAAGGGGTTGCTGTCAGTCGTCCCAGACACCTGAATTTCAGTGAGGAAGAGAAGGCGAGGTTCAGAGGAGGAAAGGTGGTGTTCAACAGGTTGAAAATTTGAGGAAAGGCCATGAATGTTGCAGAAGTTTATGAAAAGTGAATCAGGCAGAGGTCCATAACATCTCGAATGGAGAGTAGCAGAACCAGTCCCCCTGCCCAAGTCTGCGTTCCCATTGTCGGCAGCCGGGCCGCCAGAAGTAGGGACATTTATGGTCCCTACCCTAAGGGATTCTGAGGCTCTTTGGGTTGATGCCATTTTTGTTTTTTGTTTTTAATTTAAAAAAAAATTGTGTAGTATGTAAGATGTATGAATATGTAGTGAGGAATACTGAGAGAAGCGTGTGTTTGAAAGCATGCCGGGCTGCTCACAGGGTAGATGAGACAGAAAAATATCAGTTAAGGAGAACAGTGACAGGAGAAACGGGACTTCCAGCACTCCCTGTCTCCTGCCTAACGTCCCCACCCCACCCCGGAGTACTTCCCTGGTCTATTAGTGTCTACAATCTCCTCCCCATGAATTATGATATAGTGGAAATGTTATGTAATTTAATATGATGGTGTTCGTGCATTTGTGCACTATAGTAAAAGAATTTTGTCGGTGGAGATAGTTTTTATGCATTTTCTTATTAAAACACTTTCATAAACCTGCTACAGAAAACAAAACGATGAGTAAAACAAAAGATGAATAAAACAAAAAGATCGTTCTTAACTCAAACCTAATGAGTTCGGAATGTCAAACATTTACCATATAGAAATTATGAAAACAAATATTGAATCTTCATCGCTTTTCACTGCACCGCCCATCACTGAAAAAAGCCACCCTGAATTCAACTACAGTTTGATGGGCTAATATAACAATTTATACTATTGGCTTTTGATTAAGGCTGTCTTCTACCTAGTTAGTAAAATTTAGAAAAGTATAAATAGTGTAAATGCTGACCCCATATATATAGGTAGGTAGGTATATAATGAAAGATTCATAAGTACTATATATTTTTCAGTTATTTATATTTATTTATCTATTTAAGTAGGTATATATTTTTATTTAACTGAACAAATGACTCTCTCTCTCTCTCTCTCTCTCTCTCTCTCTCTCTCTCTCTCTCTCTCTCTCTCTCTCATGTATGCTGATGGTATCATTGTATTGGAAATATGTATTTGCAATACACGGACCTCTTACCACATGATGCTTTTATTTTATTGTCAGTGTCATTCTCTCCGAGCACACCAGCCTTCTGAGTCACTGTCAGCTCAGAGCCAATTCCTACTTTCCCATTCATATCACCCAATACAATCACTTTATACGTATTCCCCATGCTTTCAACCATCATATCCAACCACTTAGCACATTCCAGAAATCATCCTTCTCTTCTGCACATTTATTGTCAGATAGTGTATACAGTATGTTGCAATCTCTGCCTCATTTTGTTCTTTTAAACTTTAAATTAGAATACAAATATCTATCTTTAATACATACATGCTTCCTTATATGTTCATACTACTCATCCTTAATTAACAAAGCAACACCCTCTTTCTTCTTTCTCCTCCTTCCATACTTCCGTATTCGATTTTCCGCTTTTCATTCCTTCCAATTCCCCTTTTCAGTTTCGTTTCGCACAGACCGATTGAGTCAAAACAAATTTTGGTCACTTGTACCGTTTCTGCATTCTCATTTATATTTCTGCCTTTCCACCCTACCACACGAACCCACAAACACCTTTGAGGGCAGCGTTGGTAGACGCACTGGGGTCCCAGGCTTGTCTCCAATCCTGTCGCATCTATAGAGAGAAGCGGAAAATATTAACCCACCCGCAGAGGTTACTGTACTGGGATTGTACCCGTCTTCCGTGTCCTTTTAGGAAACGGACGGGGAAAGTGGATCGCGAATGAGCCAAGAAAATCATGCATAAACGTTTTAATTTTGGATTATTTTTTATATTTTTAGACGACTCTCTGTTCCATCAGGTCTTTCCCGGGTTTTTGGAATAAAAAATACCATTTCTTCGTTCCTCTATTTTGACAAACCATTTTGGGACACCCAAAGTGTCCATTATCATCGCTTCAAAAATTGGATTTTTCAGCCCTTTGATCTCAACATGTTTGCATCTTAGTTGATATGTGACATCTCTCAACAGTTCACCAAACAAACGTGCCGCAAGTCCAAGCGCTGCACAAGCTACTCGCTCATGCTCCGGTTTGAGTTCCATTATTATTACACAGGAAGCAAGGAAACTGCTAAAAAAATTTGTCACTTTTACGCATCGTTACTAGGGAAACGTGGTTTTTGCGCTCTGAGACGATTTGACCTTGCTCACTGCAAAAAGAATCGAACTTATAGCGATCTGTTTTCAATGTGTAAAAAACTGTAAGGGTTATTTTAAACACCCCTTATATATACTGTATAACTATTTCTTTTATTTTCCCACAGCATAACCAATACCTGCCAATACCTTCCATGTGATAATGGTTAGGTTTAAATATTTCTTCTACTCTTCAAAGCGAACTATTACACTGGCCAACAAAATGAAACTTTTTTTCTCATCACAAACATGATCACTTTTCTTAATGCATTTTTCGCGCTGATTCCGAATCTGGTTTTACTTTTTGTCTAGCACGTATAGTTATATAGATACACTGGTTTTGATATTTTTAAGTTTTTGATATTGCTATAAGAAAATTTATGGATGTATAGATCACACTTAGGAATGCTAAACAACAAATACGTCATATACCTTATTCAATGTACTTATAAATAAAGAATATATACATTATTTTATTAAAAGCGCTGTGAGTGTGATTTCCTTTTGTAAATTTGGCCTGGATTGTCACGATACAGCATCCAACAATGGTCCGCCATCATGCTTTCATTCCAATATCCTTGGTAGCGCTTCTCCATCATCTGAATATCTTGATGGAAGCGCTCTCCTTGCTCGTCACTCACTGCACCAAGGTTTTCAGGAAAGAAATCTAAGTGGGAATGCAGGAAGTGAATTTTTAACGACATTCGACACTCCATTTCTTTGAAGGCATCAAGGAGGTTCTTGACTCCATCCTTATACGCAGGTGACTTGTTGCTTCCAAGAAAGTTTTCACATATCCATTTGAACGCCAGCCAAGCCTTCAATTCCAGCGGACTTAGGACTTTTTCAAATTCAGTGTCATTCAAAACCTCCCTTATTTGTGGCCCAACAAAAATTCCTTCCTTCAATTTTGCTGCAGTAACCTTCGGAAATTTCCTTGAAAGGTATTGGAACCCTTCAGAATTGACTTTACCCATTGCTTTAACAAAATTCTTCATTAAACCAAGTTTAATGTGAAGAGGTGGCAGATAGATCTTTTGGGGATCCACTAAAGGGACAGACTGGACATTGCTTATCCCTGGGACATATGTATACCTAAGTGGCCAGTCACTTTTGGTGTAATGTTCTATAGTGGCGCGACTGTCCCACAGGCAAAGGAAACAACAAAATTTTGTGAATCCTGACTGCATACCCATAAGCATTCCTATAACTTTTAGATCTCCACAAACATTCCATTGATGACTGTCGTATTTGATTGCCTTAAGTAGTATATCCATATTGTCATATGTCTCTTTTAGATGGACGGAATGGGCAATGGGGATGGATGGCATTATATTACCATTATGCAAAAGAACTGCTTTCAGGCTTCTCTGCGACGAATCAATAAAGAGGCGCCACTCAGATGCCACATACGTCTGAGATATGGCTGTAAATAGTCCATTGATGTCATGGCAATAACAGAGAGGACCGTCTACTGAAAAGAATGCTGTTAATTCAAAATTCCGCTTTCGGTAGTAACTAATACGAATATTGTTCTCAAGTAAATTGTTCTCCTCTAGTCTTGAGGCGAGAAGCTCTGATTTCTCTTTAGACAGCGATAAGTCTCTAACAAGATCATTCAACTGTCCTTGGGTTAACTTTTTAGGCTCTAAATGTCTACCTTCAAAAGTGTACTCTGGTTCTGTAGATGGTCCGGAAACGCCAGTTGCACCTTCATCACTTTCCATGTCATCTATGATAGAATCTAGCCTATCACTTGGGGGAATTGGAATGGGCAATGTTTCATCATGTTTTACTGGTCTACGTGCTGAATCCAAGTTTGGATATACAATCTGGTGTTTGTTCTTGGCAGAAAACCCCATTAAGTTCACACTACAAAAATAACAGTCTTCATGATGATCTCTCGGCTCCCTCCATATCATGGGTATGGCAAATGGCATTGAAGCTTTCTTTTTGTTAAGCCAATCACGTAATCCATTTGAACAGCCAGAACAGATTTGATGTGGCGCCCATGGTTTATCTTGGTCACCTAGATGGCAACCAAAGTATAGCTTGTATATTTTCTTAATGTCGGTTGTAATACTTCGTCGCTGTGTTTTAGTTATGAACTGGCCGCATACGAAACAGAACTTGTCGGGGTCATTCTTACATTGTCGAGGCATGTTGAGTGACCTGAGCAAACTATAAATTAAAAAAAAATGTACACCAACTTGACACAACAAGTTCTTGGACTGGACTGATCTTTTGACACACAAAGCACAGCGTTGTTGCCTGAATCACAATGCTGCTAGACGTAAAAGCTCACACCTGAAATACATAAGATGTATAATTAAGATAATTGAAATAAATACGATGAATAAACTAAAAAAACACAATAAAATAAACACAATCAAATGTTGAAATATTAGTATTTTGCCTATTTAAAATGGTTAAATCTGTGTAGTTATATATATACCTTCATCTTGAAAACTATACGTGCTAGAAAACATCTGAATGCAGTTTTGGAATCAGCGTGAAAAATGCTATCCAGCCACCACAAATTTTACTCTGATGAAAAATATTTGTTGACCAGTGTTATTAACATCATGGAATTATCAGATAGTCACATACCTATACAAACACATACTTACGAACTTAAATTGTAAAGTCATTCCGCCGATTCTATTGGAATAGCTGTTGCAAAGTGTTCAAAACAACATTCTTAAGTAGGCCTAAATAAGAAAAATAACCTGTAAATAACAGTTACAGTTTAACCCTTTTTTTGTATATTACTTTTTATTGAAACTTTCCTTGTATTTCGGGTATAACTTAAATACAGTTACAATAATTATCAAACAATAATTATGAAAACGATTCAATATTGAAACTTCGACAGTAAAATGCATTTGCGCATGCGCGAATAAGTAATCATCGTTGCCCGTATTTGAATATAAATTAAGACGATAGCTAATGGTTAAAGAAAGAAAATATACATATATTTCTTTACAAAATTTTATTTTTAACACGCAATTACGAGCGAAACATGAACTCCCGCTATTTGCAATGCGGTTTAAAAGTTATCACGTTATCAGAATTAATGAAATAAACCTTTCAAAAGATAGATAGGCTTCCATATGTTAAAAGGCATTTATAGAAAGTTGTTCATATATTTTGAGCTTTTGGAGAGTAGCGATATTTTATGGCCTATTTTGTTTCACTTTTGGGCGGATATGTTGATTGCTATGACACATTTAAAATAGTATATATAAGTATAGGAATTTCTTTCGTTTTGTAATATTCATGAGAAATGCTTGTCTCTCTAATATACAGGGTGTTTCAGGTCGACCCTAGAAATATGGAAATTGTGAAATTGGGGAATTTGTAGTTTGTATTTGGTATTTGGTATTTGATATTTTGGTATTTTGGTATTTCTAGGGTCGACCTGAAACACCTTGTATATATATATATGTATAATATATATATATATATATATATATATATATATATATATATATATATATGAAAATTATTTCACGAAAGTAACACGTGAAAAATATTTATGATGAATAAAACCACGTGTTTCGTTTCCTTCGTGGTTTTATTCATCATCACCATATATATATATATATATATATATATATATATATATATATATTCGTGTGATATATAAGCTTCGAGAACAGTAATTTTTTATCAAATATAGTATCTGTTGCTATTCCAGCTTTAACCCTCATTGTTTAATTTATGTCATTGTTTCATTACAGAATTTTTATAGCACCATTTTGTAAGATTTTAGGGCTGGGGTCATATTGACCCCATGGTTTCAACAGTGTAAGATATAAATTGAAGGTTCTTGAAAGGGTTAATGCTTTAATTCCAGATTTAATTGCTCAAAAGTAACAATTACTTTATGAAGGTTTTAGGCTTTTATGTTAAAGTGCTTCAGCAGGTTCATATTAAGAGGCTTTATTTCATTTCCATATGACAGGTTAATAGGCCAATTTCTTTTTTTAAAAAGAGAGTATAGAAATGCGTTTAGGTCGTTAAAAAGGTATTATTATTTTTATTATTATTATTATTATTATTATTATTATTATTATTATTATTAGACAGCAAATGAAAATTTGGAATGAGTGGACACAAAAATTTACATTTCATTCATTTAATTCACTTATAATTATATTTGATTGCATTTCCAACTGTGGACTTTGCGTGACTGCTGAAATGGTACTTTTAACTTTCTCCAAATTTTTATGAGTTTTTACGAGCGATTACTTTAGACATAAAAAAAATTTGAACATTATTAATGCCCAAATATAATGATGTCGTGGGTTTATCAATAATACTTATGAGCTTTTATATATATGATAATGATAATAATGATGATAATGATAATGATAATGATATATATAAACTCAGAATAAACTTACAAGTATTAATTTTAGTACTTTATTATTTTATAGATTATAGATAATGTGTATCATTATCTTCATTAGTGGAAGCAATATTATTAGCACCGATTGATGACCAGCTATTTCAAATGTATAACTTTTAACCAATCAATTTCAAAGTAAATAATAGCTTGTCATTATCAATCTCTCGATAAAAACGGTATAAATGCCATCGCATAAACCAGAAATTGTAGCTTTATTGATGAACATCCCATTAATCTCCAATAATCGTGATCATTTTACTTAAGGACTTCATTGACTTTATTAGTTAGTTTCAAACTGCAGCGAGAAGCAGCTCTTCGGTCGTAAGATACTTTTGGAAGATATTTCTGCTCAAACATAATCCAGAAAGGAGGATGAATAGATTTTGGCTCTGGATTGCCTTCCTATTTCCGGATGTACTCGGAAGCACGATGATTTCTGATAAATTTCATTGCGTCCAGAAAATTCCATCTTTTGTAAAACTTGGGGAGATGTCGGAAAACAAGTGTTCGATTTCTTGTATATTCCGTAAATGTTTGTTTTATGAATACAAATGCAAGTTTTCACTCTATTTAACTGTGAACAAATTTAACTTATTGTTGTTTGTGATATATATATATATATATATATATATATATATATATATATTTAACTGCAATGACCACGCAGTATATTAATGTATAGAAACGACGTAAGTATAGAGGAGCGTTCTGCACACGAGGAAGAGAAATAACGAACAAATGAAAAATGAGGTGAACCGCCCGGAATCGAACCCAGGATCTTCCGATTGCCGGTCAGATGCGCTATCCGTTACACCACGGGCCTCGATCAGTCATAAGTCGAAATTCTCCTACATAGGGCCTATGTAGGAGAATTTCGACTTATGACTGATCGAGGCCCGTGGTGTAATGGATAGCGCATCTGACCGGCAATCGGAAGATCCTGGGTTCGATTCCCGGGCGGTTCACCTCATTTTTCATTTGTTCGTTATTTCTCTTCCTCGTGTGCAGAACGCTCCTCTATACTTACGTCGTTTCTATACATATATATATATATATATATATATATAAAATTAGATAGATAGATATATAAATAGATAGATAGATTTACGAAGGTGTTTAACAAAAATAATCCAGGAGTTAACTTAGCGAGCCTCGTTCGTCTGGCTTGAGCGTCAAGTGCCAAAACTTGTGGCTCTCCTCACTGAATATTATTATTAACAATCTTGAATATTTAAACTGAATTTAAATATAAGGTACTCAAATCCTTGAATATGTATTAAGAAATAGAGATTACGAATCATATAACTACTTCATGTCAAGAAATAAAATATGAATGAGCGTTATTTTTCGAATTTTGACATTCCTGTCACTAACAATCAAATGTTATTCTCAAGAAAGCTCAACATTCACTAAATATGCTCGTATCATTACTGTTAAACCTTTGTATCACTTATAATAAATTTACAAATGAAAGGATTAATCAGAACGTGTATATTTACAGTCGGAACGTGCTACATCGATGACAGTGAATCAGATGTTCCAGAAGGAAATATCATGGGCAGAACTTTCATTGAATATGACCTAACTAACTTGGGCAACAACAAACCGACCTTTTCCTCTCCTACTGACAGGTCACTTATTTTTTTCTCTTTGCGCAAAGGCTATGTAAAATACATCTTGCAATTCCCGCGAGTAAATTACGTTTGATGTAAGAAAATATTTCTTTAAAAACACATTTTCTCTGTATATCAACGCGTTAACTTCTTGCTATGATCTTTTGGAAAGCCACCTAAAGTTCAGAGTATCCCTGTATTACTTATAATTATTAACTCTTAAAATTTAAAACTTCCTTATTTAAATAATACATATATATATATATATATATATATATATATATATATATATATATATATATATATATATAATGTTTGAAAATATTAAGCCTTCTACGTCATATGACAGATGGGATCTACATACAGCATCTCGTGGCATCCGAAACACGGTTCGCGCTACATTATCTGAACGCAGAGGATGGTCGCCTATCCAACTACTGAATACACCCAACGTCGCTTAACCTCGATGATGATATATATATATAATATATATAATATATATAAGCAAACAACCACAAGGAAAAGGAAACACAAAGTCCGAGCGCTTTCGTGATATATTCACATTATCATGTGAATATATCACGAAAGCGCTCGGACTTTGTGTTTCCTTTTCCTTGTGGTTGTTTGCTTATTAATAAGGTCACGTGTTATTTTGTGATTCTAGTGCATATATATATATATATATATGATGAAAATAACCACGAAGGAAAAATGAAACACAGAATGGTGCTCAAGCGCTTTTGTTTAATGACATCCTCAGGAACAGTGAAATAAATAACAAGTTCGAGGCTATATATAGGTCACAAAAATAATAAAATAGAAAAATAAAAATTGTAGGAGGAGCATACAAATTTATAAGGAAAAACCTACCAGAGAGTTTTAGCACTTTGCCCCTCTTGTCTAAATCCTTTCTGAACGAATTCAAAACAAGAGGATCAAGCGAAAAAAGGCCCTGGCTAATTCAACTTACAAATAATTTTAACATTAGCCAGGGCCTTTTTTCGCTTGATCCTCTTGTTTTGAATTCGTTCAGAACGGATTTAGACAAGAGGGGCAAAGTGCTAATAAAACTCTCTGGTAGGTTTTTCCTTATAAATTTGTATGCTCCTCCTACAATTTTTATTTTTCTATTTTATTATTTTTGTGACCTATATATAGCCTCGAACTTGTTATTTATTTCACTGTTCCTGAGGATGTCATTAAACAAAAGCGCTTGAGCACCATTCTGTGTTTCATTTTTCCTTCGTGGTTATTTTCATCATGAATATTATTCCCGTGTTACTTTCATGAAACAATTTTCATATATATATATATATATATATATATATATATATATATATATATATATATGTTCTTAATGCGTAGAAAATAGACGTTTTTAACGTATAAAAATAAAAACTTATCCAAAAGGAGAAATAGTTAAAGGAAGGAGTGAAACAAATGTTCAACATCAATCATTGTTCAAAGTTTTGTTACCATTTTAAATTCATTTTTACTGAAGAGGACTTTGAGACGAAATTTGCTTGTACGCAATTTTCGGATGGAAAAATATATTTATTAAATGTGATTCTGAACTTATTTTAATGAGTATAAATGGGTAATTACGATTATTAATTTCGTTTCATGAAAATTCATGAGTTGTTGAACACTTAACACAATTTCCCTTTGTAATGCGTGCATGTGTGTGTTTGCGTGCGAGTACGTTAGGAGCATACTCATGATTCTTTGATTTGCAGGTTGGAACATTTATCTTGGAAAGCTGTTGATGAAGACAAGACGACTTTCTTCCATTCCACTGATCTCAAACCTTGGTGGATGTTAGATCTTCTACGATCTTTTCAGATCAGTCACATTAAAATTATCTTGAGAACTAATTTCGTTAAACAATTTACCAATATTAAGGTAAATATAAGCACTCAAAGTCATACACTACGCAGACCCTCTTAACTGGCTACTTGACACACACACACACACATATATATATATGATGCACACCCACAAGGAAAAATGAAGAACGATTCCAATGCCTTTCGTGTATTCAACCTGACGTCACCTGACGAACTGTACTATTGAATACACGAAAAGCCTTGGAATCATTTTTCATCTCTTCTTGTGAGTATGCATCATTTATTTCACGCGCTTAACCGTGAAATTCATTTCAGATATATATATATAATATATATATATATATATATATATATATATATATACAACCAGCCACCACTATAATGAAAGGAGCAATTAGACTGAAATATAGCTGGAATCAGCGTAAACAGTTTCCTATATAATGCGTGTTAGGATTAAAATGCGCCAAGTTGACATAGACTTACACATGAACGTGGTACTTTTTAACCCTGATAAGCAGTATTAATAGTTGTGGTAGAATTACCTCAATTTCGGTTGTTCGAGGAGGGCCACACCTGTTAACGCAGCAAACTTCCGTTCAACAAACTTGAATTGTTCATCTTTCTTTTCGCCAGTCATGTGGATAACTAAGTTATAGACTGATCGGTTTAGTGGTTTTATAAAATCCTTGTTTTAAAGTGTGTAAATCCAATATGGCATCCAAGACTCTAATTACCTTCGCCATTTGATATGCACACTGCACAGGTTCATGTCATCAACCATTTTGTGAACCCTTTAGAATTTTTTTTTTTTATGCAGGAAGGAAGGGTCAAGGGCGAAGGTCCGCAAAAATGCCCCCCCCCTCTTAGAAGAAGAAGAAGAGCCAAGATAATCTGCTTTTGAAAGACTGGAAGTCATAGACAGTGGATTGAGGAAGGTTGTTCTAGAGTTAACTGATTGAGTAGATGAAAGATTGAGACTAACGATTAACCGTTGCGTTAGAGAGTTGGACAGAAAAGGGGTGAGAATGTGTCGAAGCATACAGTTAGAGAATTCAGAAGAACAGTGTCCGTTATAATAGCGATAGTAAAGAAAGTGTGATGCAACATTGCGGCGAAGAAAGAGGGATTGAAGACAGTCGGAAAGAAGCGGGAAAATGAGGAGACGAAAAGCCTTTGATTCCACCCGGTCAAGTAGAGCTGTGTGGGATGAACCACCTAACACACGACGAGCGTACTCCATACAGGAGCGGACAAGACCCCTGTACAGAATCAGCAACTGAATGAGAGTGAAAAAACTGCGGAGCCGTTACAGCACACCTATCCTCTTAGAAGCTGTTTTAGAAAGAAAATATATGTGATCTTTCCAAGAAAGATCACGAGAAAAGAAAACACCAAAAATGTTAAGGGAAGAGGAAGGATTGAGTTGTGTATTAATGAAGATGAAGGGATAATCGCGTGGGAGATTGTGACGAGTGGACAGATGAAGAAACTGAGTTTTTGAGACATTGAAAGACATAATGTTTTCTATACCCCAGTCAGAGATAGTAAAAGAATCAAAGGTCAGGTGCACCATAGTTGTCTCACGCGAATCTTGGAGTGACTGTTGAGAGGAACGCTTTGTGAAGTGGTTGGAGAAGTGAAGAGTGGAATCATCAGCAAAGAAGTGGGTCGGATTTTGTTTTTCGCCAAGGGCGAACGTCTGCAAAAGCGACCTCTCCGCAGGAGGAGAGAGCCAAAAACAAGGTCTCCAAGGCTCAATGATGCCACCTTTCTTTTTTTTTAATATAAATTTGGAAAATATTGTGTAGTGTGTAAGATGCATGTATGTGTAGTGAGGAATAGAGGGAGAAATGTGTGTTTGAGAGCATGCTGGACTGCTCACAGGGTAGATGAGACACAGAAAAAAATCAGCTAAGGAGGAGAGTGACAGGAGAAACGGGAGTTCCAGCATTCCCTGTCTCCTGCCTACTCCCCTCCCCCGGAGTACTTCCCTAATCGATTGGTGTCTACAATCTCCTATCATAGAATAGGAAGTGCGACTTAATAGAGCATTAATAAATAAAAGGAAGAGAAGGGGTGACAGGACAGAGCCCGGAGGAACACAACTATTAGTAGCTTTAGGAGAAAAATAGTGGCCATCTACAACTGTAGCTATATATTAGCTAGAATGGAACTCAGAGATGAAGGCACAGATAGAAGGATAGAAACCGAAGGAGAACAGTTTGGAAATTAAGGATTTGTGCCAGATTCTCTCAAAAGCTTTTGATATGTCTAGCGCAATAGACACCGAGATCCCGAAAGGAGGATGACCATTATAGGGTGGCCCACTTTTCAATTTTTTTTGAAAAGTATAGGTGATCGTGGTTTTTCCCATTATTTGGCACTATACTAGCACATTGGTACCATTTTTACAAAAATTGATCAATATTTAGGGGTCTCGCATCGACCTTGAAATTACTAGTTTTTTTTTAAAATGCGTACTTTTTAACTTTTTACTGAATCAAGATAAATCATTAAGTAGGGATGTTTTCTGAATCCTCTTAATGAGAGAAGTCGTTTGGTGTGCCTGCCAATGTCATACGACTAACGGTTTAAAGGTTGTGCCTGTATACAGGTAATACCAATGTGCTAGTATTGTGCCAAATAATGGGAAAAACCACGATCACCTATACTTTTCAAAAAAATGAGTCACCATACCCGGGCGGAATGTATAATGTATATAGGTAATTAGAAAATGCACTATGCCTGTGCCAGGTACCTAACCTATTCTTTTTTGCAGATCATAACATTTTGAAATTCTGTCTGAGTTCCTCAGCCTTTGTCATGGACAAATCGATGGCAACCATAACTGGAAGAACTCTTGAAGCTACAAATAGAGAGTCATCAAAAGGAAAGGCGAAAATAACATCGCTACCTTCTCTAAGATCGGCCTCGGAAATTTTTTTAGTTGGCCAACGTCGTCCTCCATCAGTGGTAGCAAATTGCCAACAACACGGCAGGTTTTGCAATACTTCTTCAGTGTTATCCAGTACACTGCTAACAGGAAAGACGCATTCAAGAAACCGTAAACAACGTCTTAAAGTTTGGAACATGGCCCGCATTAAAACAATCACAAAGCTCAACTGCGAACGGAAAGCTAGAGGCATTGTGGAAAGAGTGGCACTTGCTCCAAAAGAGCAGAAAACGAGAACTGACGCCGGAGGAAAACGGCAGAAGTTTTTCGGACAGTGTGGACAAGCTGTGGGATATCGAAGCATCTGACGCTGTCGAAGATATAAAGAAGAATCGACTGCTGTCCGATAAGGACAAGAAAAGAAGACATTGACTTCTACCTCGATCAACGTGGTCCGAGGGTGGCAACGATGAGCGGGAACGATAAAGTTTTCGCTGTAAAAAGAAAGCTACAGGAAGGAAGAAAACGTCTTCGCCAGGAGCCGCAAACCTCAAAGTGTGCATACGAAACCGGAGATGAGGCCATGGAGAATGATGATACTGGCATGTCAGGAGAGTCAGGAGACCTGGTACTATACCAGCGTTTCTGAGGTATAGGGGCAGTGGGACCGCGAGGTGGCAGAAGCGTCACTGGCAGTGATGAGGCGGCACTTCTGGTATCTGAGGCCTCAGACCGTCATCTTCGCTCTATGCAGCAACAAAGTGGATGGCTGTGAAGCAACAGATGGCAGAGAAGCTGTCCCACCTCTCTGTACCCAAAGACTTCACATACGAGAAGTCTCAGTCGACGAGATGACGCTACGCCCCGACCTGATCGACGAGTCCTCCTGGTTCTTATTTGCAGGTCTGAAGATGTATGGGTCTTCGTGGCTCACCCTGCCAACTGATAAGTGGGACGAGAACGAGGACTTTTTTCGTCTGAAGGATGTGATCTCTAATCTCCAGGTCACCAATGACGTCGCTGAAAGAGGAGTCCAACTGATACAAGACTATGCGAACACGGTCACAAAGGACGAGGCACAGCTGCAGGATCTTCTGCAAGTGGTGGAAAAGAACCGGAAAGAGAGCTCGGCGACTTCAAGAAGTCTCACTCGCCACGATGACATAGCACAGAGGGACAACGTTGCAGCCAGTGACGTGTGATAGTGGTCAATACAATGCAAAAGTGATTGTTTAAGTTATGTTTCTTTCTTCCTATTTGTCTGCTATTTGCTCATTTTTTTGAAAAGTATAGGTGATCGTGGTTTTTCCCATTATTTGGTACTATACTAGCACATTGGTATTACCTGTATACAGGCACAACTTTTAAACCGTTAGTCGTATGACATTGGAAGGCACACCAAACGACTTCTCTCATCAAGAGGATTCAGAAAACATCCCTACTTAATGATTTATATTGATTCGGTAAAAAGTTAAAATGTACGCATTTAAAAAAAAAAAACTTGTAATTTCAAGGTCGATGCGAGACCCCTAAATATTGATCAATTTTTGTAAAAATGGTACCAATGTGCTAGTATAGTGCCAAATAATGGGAAAAACTACGATAACCTATACTTTAAAAAAAAACTGAAAAGTGGGCGACCCTAAATTGACCAAGCATCGGAGAGATATGCGAGAAGATCGCCAGTAGAGTGGCCCTTGTAAAACCTATACTGACGATCTGAAAGAAGATTGTGAGAAGAGGTGTTTAAGAATCTTCCTATTAAGGAGAGATTCAAAAACTTTAGAAAGGCAAGAAATCAAAGCAATTGGACGATAGTTGGAGGATTGAGAACGGCAACCCTTCTTTGGGACAGGCTGAATGAAAGCGAACTTCAGCAGGACGGGAAAGTACCAGATGAAAGACAAAGACGAAAGAGTTTGCGTAGGTAGGGTGTCAGTACAGAGGCACAGTTCTTGAAAACAACTGGAGGGACACCATCAGGACCGTACCTTCCTAGAGTTGAGCCCAAATAGGGTAAACAAAACATCTTTGGAAGAGACTTTAATTTCACACATAATTAAATTAAAGGGAGGAGGAGATAGGGGAACAGCACCGGAATCGTCCAGGGTGAGTTGGAAGTGAAAGTTCGAGCAAAGACTTCAGCTTTATCAGGAGAAGATGCGACAACTGAGTCGTCAGAATGGAAAAGAGGAGGGAAAGAAGAAGTAAAGTTGTTGGAGAGGTTCTTGGATAGGTACTAGAAAGAGCGAGAAGAATTAGAATTAGATAGATTTTCACATTTTTGTCTGATGAAGTTAATTTTGGCGAGTCAAAGAAGAAATTTTGCGCGATTCCAGGCAGAAATATAAGCTGAGTGACCGTCAGGAGTTGGATGGTGACGGTACCTTCTGAAAGCCTCCTCTCTGTTGGGGATAGCATTAGAACAAGCAAAGTTAAATCGAGGTTTTTTTTCATTAATAGTAGGTAAAGAATATGGAATGTACTCCTCCATACCCACGAGAATCACCTCCGTGATGCGGTCATCGAACTCGAAGAGGCCTCTGCCACTGAAGCAATAATCATTCCATGAGAAATCAGAGAAGTACTGCCTATGGGCCTCCAATCCGCTGCGCCAAAGTACCAGACGAGGACATGAACTTAACAGTTTTTGAGGTGGTTTCTGGCTTTGAACTCATGCCATAAAATCTGTTCTTTCTTGCTTCTTAATCCTTTTATGCCTTAATTATGAATTTTTTATTTTAAAATTACTTTCCTGTTCAAACCAAAATAACCTCTAATATTCAGATCATAAGGCTCAAAATCGATTGTGAAGCTCATGTTGCCATAAGGGAACTGTCGGCGTTAAAGGGTTAACTTACTCAGATTTCCTCCCAATAAAAAGAGGGAGGGACAATTCGACTCTCGCAATCGATTACTTCTCATTCAACGTCATTCCGATTCTCATCCGCAGACCGCAAAGAAAGAATTTCAAGGTCCTCACTCGTGGGGTTTTTTCACTCTTGGGAGGATAATGGAGTAAGAGCAACAGTGAATGAAAACAAACCCATATTCACTACGGTAGCAATCGTCCATACATAATGTTCATCTCCCAAATCGAATGAGATTGGTTTCAATCTTCTTACGGTGTTTTTAATTAAAAATAAATACATTTAGCTTGAATTTTCATACAAGTAAAATAAAGAATTTCCAATTATTGAATGGACTCGTGAAAATATAAATGAGGATCACGCATTTGCATGCATATAGGCATCATTCACGCATTGCGGACAAATGGATTGTTAGTAAAATTATGTCAGAAAGATGCCACTCTCTGATGACCACTATCACAATTTTAAAAATTAGAATTCAATGAAAACGTTTTACAGTTTTTATTAGAATTTACTTCTAAAAAATATTAATATGTTAAAAGAATTTTGTTTTAATTTTGTTTGAGTTAATTACGCATTAGTTTGACGTCATTATAATTAACCTTTAACATGACACCAGTGCAGGAGTACTGTCTGGTAAAACATTCTCTCTCTCTCTCTCTCTCTCTCTCTCTCTCTATATATATATATATATATATATATATATATATATACTCATTCTTTATAGAGGAGGAGCGACAAGCTTGACCTTCGTGAAATGAGGAATCATAGCACGGAACATTTGAAAGGTTGAAAGGCATATATATATATACAGTGGCGCTCATAAATATTCGTACAGAGAAATATTTTAATTATATTTGTTTAACTCCAACATATAATGTAAAACATCAAAGAATTTTAAGAAAATAAAAAAGAAGTTAAAATGCAAAAGTTTTCATACATTTATTTACAAAATTATTTAATACTTTGTGTGTCCATCTTTTGCTTGAATGACTTCAATGATTCGTTTTGGGTATATTTTACAAGGTTTCGACATCCCTCAGTAGAAATTTTAGTTCATTCTTCTGGAGAAAATTGTTACAATTTATTTAGATTCGAAGGGTTCCTCTTGCGGACAGCTTTACTCAAATCAAACCATAAATTCTCGATTAAATTAAGATTTGAGCTTTGATTGTGACATTCGAAGAGCTTGAAATTCTTTTATTGAAGTCATATCATGGTGCTCTTACTTTTATGTTCTGGATTATTATCTTCTTGCGGTACCCAATTGGACTCATTCGATACTCCCGAACTGAAGCCAGTACATTTTCTTCTAAAATTTCTTGATATATCTTCAAATTCAAGATTCCATTAATGACAACAAACTTTCCTGGCCCAGAAGCACCAAAGCATCCCAAAAGAAGCAAACCACCACCACCACCATATTTAACCGTAGGAAGGATGTTTTTTTTTCCTCAAAGACAGTATTTGATTTTCGCCAAACATATCGTTGCTCGTTCCCGAATAATTCAATTTTGGTCTCGTCTGTACAGAGAACTTTCTTTCAGAATGCAAATCCATCATTTTCATGGTCCTTGGCATACTTTAAACAAACCTCTTTGTGCGCTTTTCGTAAGTGAGGTTTTCTTCGTGCAACTATTCCATGCAGACCATTCTTTCTCAGTGGACGACGTACAGGAGAGGGATGGACAGCGATCTTAGACAGTCTTAATGTTTGGCAAATATCATCTGCAGTCACTCGTAGATTCGCAGCATCCATTCTTTCAATCCGTCAGTTGTACGTTCTGAAATCTCGCAAGGTCGTCCACACCTTGGTAGAGTTTTGATAGTTCCAAAGCCTTTCCATTTCTTTATAACTGCAGCAACCATCGTAAATAGAATTCAAAGGTATTCTCCTATCTTCCTATAACTCTTTCCAGACTCGCATACAGCAATAACAGATGTACTGACTATTGAGATCTGTGGACAGCTCTTCACGACGACGACCCATTGCTTACTAATGACTTGTACAATCGTCTTCGATGAAGACTCATAGAGAACATTCTACAATTCAGAATTGCAAACAGTCTCTAATAAATAAACAGTCAGCTACTAATAAAAATTTTAAATTCTTCAAGCCTAAGGTGGACACACAAAGTATTAAATAGTTTTGTAAATAAATGAACGAAAACGTTTGCATTTTAACTTTTTTATTTTCCTAAAATTCTTTGATGTTTCACATTATATGTTGGAGTTAAACTAATTTTTTTTTTTTAATTTCTTAAATTCTTCCAGACGAACTAACTGTAAACTTGTCATAACTATCCAATGCATGGTACAAAAGATAAGAACGAATATAACTAAAATATTTCTCTGTACGAATACTTATGAGCGCCACTGTATATATTTTCGTGTATATATACAGTATATAATTTTAATTTATGAACTTCCGATGACAGATATACCTCTCTAATGAACTGGACTTTCAAGACTTCAAAAATATGCCTCTCTTCGCTTCCCAGAAGTCAGAACCTCCTTCGGAGATTGTATATGTTTTCCCAGAAAAAGATTCACTAATGTGCGGAAGATATCTGATCATCACCAAAGAGGTTTCAGACGGTGGTGGACCATTTGACAATGTTTTAGAGTTTATCGAGGTCCAACCTCGGGTTTACAAAAGGTTCTCCTTCGAAAACAAATAATTACTCGAATAATTATTCGAAAACAAATAATTACAAACCAATAAGTAAACAAACCATTAACTTGCTGAAATGTCTTAATCGAAAGGAATGTGAAATATCAGTTTGTTTCAGTCCAGTGTTCCCCAACCAGAGTACCGGGAAACTTCATGAAAATTGCAAAAATAAGGAGTGGACAATTGAAAAGTAATTGAACATATTAAAATTTCAAATTAAACAGGAAATTTGCCATTTATTACGTCCATATGGGAACTATTTACGCTCGCTTTGAAGTCATGGGGATGTTGGGTAGTCGGGGGATTGAGGAACTAGATACTGAACATTGAGAGACGAAAATCTCCGGGTTGATGGGAAAGAACAGATGTCATTAGTGTATTTTGAACGAAAAAAGGTTGGGAATCTGCGGTTTAATTAATATAAATGTGATATTTAATAATTGAAAAAGTAATCATATTATGGATTCCAATTATGATTATAAGGTTAAGAATAGGTTAGATTACTCTTATGTAAAGTTAGGTTAAATTAAGTTAAATCGGCACTTCTCCCTTTTTGAATGTGACTCACACTGAGAATAAAGTCGTTGTTCCTGAAATTCAGTAGAAAAACACGTTAAAAAACTGAAGGTAATCAGTTTGTTTTTTTCAGAAATTTTTTCCTTAAATATAAATAAATAAATAAATAAATAAAAACTAAAAAAAAATAAAAATCAGTAGTTTTTGGTTTCATTTAAAATTTTCTCTCGACGAATTTTTTTCAACGTTACATAATTTGAGGTTTTGTGTTATTTCTTCTTCGCAATTTTGCACAAGAATTATGTGATGTACCATAATTTGCATATATATATATATATATATATATATATATATATATATATATACACGTGTGTGTGTGTGTGTGTAACACTCAACAATAAATATATAATAGACAATTTTCTTTGTTTGATCTGGAATTAGAAAAACATTTGATCATAAAATAAACTAAAATGTTATAATAAAATTTAATAAACGTTCTTCTTTTTCTTGTTTACAAATCCATTTAAAATGTTTTAATTTTTTCTTTTTATATCCTTCGTTTCCCACAGTTTCTTGATAAGCAGCAGGAACCCCCTCAAAAGGGGCCTCTCAAAAGGGATATTAAATTAAATAAAAGATTATATTAAAGCTGAAGAATTATATATTTTAACCGTAAAGTAAGATGGTGACCAAGTAAAAATGTGGCAGACAACAAAACTACAAAGATAGTTGTTATGAATTGCTGGAAACTACATTTTAGAGTAATTATAAAGAAAATTGGGAGTAAAGAGAAGTCAAATGTCACGTGTCATGTACCACATTTTCGATATATGGAAACATTTTAACATTAAGTTAACTTTTAAACATTTGAATACGTCACAATAGGGATCTTTTCCGTTTGACTGCCGCCATTGAAACATAATTAAACTCCAGCCTTCTTTAGTTAGCTTTATAAGGCTAACTAACAAAAATATCACGACCTAACCTAACCAATCGTCAAGGTCGTACAGTTGACCTAACGATTGGTTAGGTTAGGTCGTGATATTTTCGTTAGTTAGCCTTATAAGGCTAAGTAAAGAAGGCTGGGGGCACTCACCTCTTATGTTTCAATGGCGGCAGTCAAACGAAAAAGATCCCACAATAGTGTTAAATAGTTTATAGTTTATTAAACTTATGGAATTCTTGGTACGAAAATGTCTGTCTGTAGCTACACTTAACTTCGACTTTACTGCGTTATTTCTAATTAATTGTGTATATATATTTCTATCCTTAGTATGTGAACTGTCATTGTATTATTAATATTTGTCATATGGACTATAATCTGCCGATAAACCTTTTCATTTTCACTCATTTTCACAAACGTTAAATAAGGAACTTTGCTTTCCTTTAAAGTCATTGTACGAATACTGTTAATTTTATATTTTATAACTTTCATTTTCGATAAATAACCATACATACCTGTTCAATGGAGGTTTAGGATATGATTATAAAACGAGGTGTGCATAAATACAATTTTAATTGAAATAAAATAAAAATAGATAAAAATTAGATTTTAAATTTTCAATTAAAGAATACAAAGGGAGAAAAATTAAATGAAATACGAAAATCATCATGGCTGTGTTACAGTATACATAAATACCAACTAGTTCAGTAAGACCATTCAGTTATCTCTTAACCTTAACACACACACACACACACACACAGATATATACAAGGTGTCCGAGAATTATCTGTACAAGTTTTGGCTGTTATTAAAAGTCAACCATGAAGTGTAGAAATTCCAGTTTGTCCCATTTTACAGAGAATCTCATTAAATTTTTTGTGATACCAAGTTTTGACAAGTTTTTTAGAAATTCCAGTGTGTCCGAAAATTATCTGTACAATTTCATCTTTTAATAAAATTCTTGATAACACACGTAAAATTCTTAAACAAGATTATTTAGAATCTATATTTTCAAAAGTTTCTTTTATTAAAGTAACGTGGTTACAAACATTCGATATGTGCACCATCAGTGATTCGCAAAACATCCAATCGATAATCCAAATGTTGCCATGTACGCTGCAGCATATCCACATCAATTCACTCAATAGCAGCTGTGATTCTTGCTTTTAAATCATCAATGTCTGTCACCCGCGTACAAAAAAGAAAAAACTTGTCAAAACTTGTTATCAGAAAAAACTTAATGAAGTTTCTCTGTAAAATGGGACAACACTGGAATTTCTACACTTCATGGTTGACTTTTAATAACAGCCAAAAATTGTACAGATAATTCTCGGACACCCGGTGTATATATATATATATATATATGTGTGTGTGTGTGTGTGTGTGTGTGTCTGTGTGTGTGAATGAAGCAAAGTAGTGTGCAACATCCAGTATACAGTTTATTATTTAATATATAACTAAAACATATATATATATATATATATATATATAAATATAAATATATATATATAAATGTGTATAATGTGAAGCTAAACTATTAATAATAATAATAATCTTCAATGTGTTAAGGAAAATTTCATGATAAACATTTTGTCTTTGCTTGTAAAACATGTGCAATGTGCTTTCAACATTTATTATGTGTAAAGTGATTCGAAAATACCTTTTGAAAAAAAATTCATTCTTACAAATATAAGATTTACTTAAGTATAATTCCAATTGCGAAATCGCAAGTGAAATTCAAATTCAAGATTTTGATTGAAGAGAAATAGTATCATAAATTAAATTAAAAATTTTAATATTGTCTTAATGGAACATTATAAAGAAGAGCATAAAAATAATGAAATTACTTCATATATTGTCAGAAACGAAGTTTAATAAACCGGAAAGTTATTATTTAACTTTTAGTATTCGCTTCTTCTCGTCTGTGTTTGGATAAAGAAGAAGATCGTAAATATACAAACCTTTGCACTTAATTTCATCATTCTCATTTCCCTCAGAAATTACTCTAAAACCTTCTTTAAATGTTAATTAACGCTTTACGAACGGCTGTCTTATGTTAAATGATTATATGTGCAGTTAGCTGAAAGGAATCGTAAAAAGAGTTTCTTGAAGGAAAAGGATTCTCAACTTTTGGTAAGCACAGCTCTTCTATGTTGTGTATTGGAGGCAGAAAAATACGCAGTTCCCCGTTCCATAACTACTTTCATGATGTTTTCAAATGGGATATTAATAGCAGGTGAATAATCCGTTCCTGATATTTCTTAGCTGTGCCATCAGAAGCAAGAACAACCTTCACATTAATAAGTTTTTAATAAGATTTCTCTTTAATGATCACACGCAAGACCGAAATCAAAATTTTCATTCAATACAAATGTTGATGAATATCATTATAATAAATTTAACGTTTTAGATGAAAATGGAAACTCAAGATTAAACCTACGGTTTTGGTAGGTGACGCTTTATTGGTTTGAGAAACATTGTCACAAAAATTTATTGATATTATTTCAAACAATTTCATTCGCGTTTATTGATTAAAATCTACTTTGGATAGTTAATTAAAGTATGATATGTTGCCAAAAACTCTGTTAGCTTACAAACGTGTATCAATCAAATTTTTATCCCTTAATGCCATCTGACTATAACCAAAATACTATTAACCCCGAGCTAGATGTCATCATATTCGTAAGTTGTTTGGGTCAACGAGACAAAAAAGGTATAGAACCAAATTATTCTTTTTTTAAATTACTCAGGGATCATACGATATACTGTATATTTAAGGGATATATTTAGGAAATAACGGGTGTGCCATAAAAAAAGGGTACATTTTAAAAAGGCTATAAAGTCAACAATTGTCATTTAATTTTAATAAAACTTCTACACAATAAAACATATGTATTTATCTATACGTAAACAGGTTTTCAAACTAAAATATTAAATAATTCAAATTCTATCAACATTTAACGAAAATGCAAAAACTTATTAAACCATTTTAATATTTTTTTATAAAAATAATTTTTAACGTAAAATTTACCTGAAATTATTAAAAAAATTGTTCGAAATGCTTTCCTTCCATTTAAATAACTTTTTTATTCTTGGCCGGAATATGGGATAACTTAGCAGAGCGAGTCTACAAGACTAGGATAAAAGATGTCACTCATTTACGCGAGATCATCGTTCAAAAATGGGAGGAGTTTCCACAGGAACAAGTAAATCGATCCATAGATGAATTCCGACCAAGAATAAAAAAAGTTATTGAAATGGAAGGAAAGCATTTCGAACAATTTTTTTAATAATTTCAGGTAAATTTTACGTTAAAAATTATTTTTATAAAAAAATATTAAAAAGGTTTAATAAAAGAATTTTTGCATGTTAAGTAGAAAAATCATATTCGTTCGTTAAATGTTGATAGAATTTGAATTATTTGATATTTTAGTCTGAAAACTTGTTTGCTTATAGATAAATACATATGTTTTATTGTGTAGAAATGTTATTAAAATTAAATTACAAATGTTTATTTTATAGCCTTTTTAAAATGTACCCTTTTTTATGGCACACCCGTTATATATTTAAGGAACTCGTATATTTGGGGAACTTCAAATTGCATTCTGTTCACAAGTATAGGCTCAACTTCAGAAAACTCTAATATCTTCATAGATTCATTATCAGCAACTTCTTTGGTAATAATTAGATATCTTCCGCACATTGATGAGCCTGCAACTGGGGAAACGTGAAAATGTTTCAAGAAGGCGGTGAAGTCTGTTCAGCGAAGTTGCATGTTACTGAAGTTCTCAAGGTCCAATTTATCAGAAAGGAATATCTGTAATTGAAAATACATAATATATATACTTATATTATCACGCCCGAGTTTTATAAAATACTCTATTATCCCAGCCAGGATTCGAACCTGGATCTCTTAAGTAAAAGACGCGAGCGCTACCACTACATCAAGACAAAGTAAAAGATAATTTTGTACCTAATTTTGCCCTCTGAAAAAATTGTGCATGATCATGCATGAAATTCCATCTATGGTACCCCAGTATTATACAGATAGATACGAATTAAATTTCACCGTTGCCTCGAGTGCAAGGGGACTAATATGTAAAACACTTCTGGTTCCGAAAGCATCGGAGCGCCCACAGATTCTACTGAAGTGGTCTCGCATTTGAATCCTGGTGGGATTAATTATGACTGTATATATATATATATATATATATATATATATATATATATATATATATATTATATGTGTGTGTGTGTGTGTGTGTGTGTGTAAAAATGAACACTGAATAATCCTTTCATTCATGTAATTCTGATGACACTTCGCAATATTTATATAAGCCTTATATTCTTATTCATATATTCATTTTTACATATCAAGCCCAAAATCTTATCACGCTGACACGAGTTTGGATAAAACTTTGATTTGCTTTCTATTTTATAATTGGTGAATTATTGATTTGCTTTCTATTTTATAATTGGTTAACTATTTCTGTTTAAACAACTTAATCGTTTTCGTAGACTTAGCTTAATAATGTAATCTTGTTCATTTTCTGTATACATTCTCTCTTCGTTGTAAAAGATGAAGTCATGTCCTGCTTAACGTTTAATTTTTAATCTTAAGCCTTTAATTTTCGCCATATGCCTGTTTGTTTGTAATTCGTGATGGGAAGGCATATTTCAATTCCATTTTTAGTTAACTCGGCAGATCATGATAACATCAGATCTATCAGTATACGGTTTAAATAAAATATGGATTCCTCTTGCTTAGCAGTTTACACATTGCTTCAGCAAAAATATTTGTTTTGTCTTTAAATGTTTTGTAAAGTAAATCAGCTTATTGAAAAAACTAACACAAAAACAGATCAGCATTAAATAATAATGACGTCAGAAGGAAGTTTAATATAAAAGCCCATAAAATTTCTCCAATGTTCATTCTGACTAGACTTAAAGGCTGAGCGTTACCTGTAACATTTTAGTAGTAAAATATAGTAAGAAATATCTTTGTTTTCTCCTTCGAGCCTTGCTCTCTTCAAAGAATTTAGTCTTAACTAGAGAAATATAATTTCCCGATACGTTATAAGAAGAATCGAGGAACTTAGAGAGAACTTAGTCTTAAATAAAGAGAAATAATTTCCCGATACGTTATAAGAAGAATCGGGGAACCTTCAGACAGGGCCGGCGCTAGGAAGTGCGGGGCCCAATTAGAAAATTGTTAGCGCCTAGCGGGGCCCTCTACCCGTTGTCGTTTCAAAGTTGGAGTGACAAGAAATTTCGCTAGAGCACCTCTTTGTTTTTCATTTTCAGCTGCCTTAGCCTTGGCCAGTGCTCGTTTCTGATTGCCGCTCAAATACTTTCGCCCTTTGTCTCTATCTCTGCTTGTGCTTGCCATGATGACGATGATGTAAGGGCTTTTTCAATTACTTTTCTTTTAAAAAAGCTAAACGGCGACGATAAACTGAAATTACAAAACAAAAAACAAAATCATTCACAATAAAGACTCCCTGGCACTGAAAAATAATAAAGATGTGCATGTATGCATCTAATGATTAAAGCAAAAGATTTCATGATTTTTAAAAGCCTGGGAGTAAGAAGAAAAGCGCAGGGGGCAAAAGAACAAGCTCTAGTAAATAGAAATGTAAATGCTCTCTATGATAATGAGGCAAAAACTAGTTAATTTAATATGTAGGATCTACTTACCACCACGTTTCTCTGTTACATGCAGGCTTAAGACACTTCAAGTTTGCAGTTTGGACATATAAACAATTTGGACATATTTAACAAACAACACAACTTTACATTCCAAGCTTTATGTTATATAATCTCATTAACAGCGCTCTTTCTGTGTTGAGGGTTTGAATATCGTCCACAAATTACCTTTTTTTTAAAAAAGCTAAACGGCGACGATAAACTGAAATTACAAAACAAATAAACAAACGATTAGCAATAAAACATTGAAACATAGATATACGAGGACGGACTGAATAGTTTCACTGCCTTCACAGTAACAAGAAACTTCGTGCACACTGGACACTCATTAATTCATCATAGCGTCCCCCACTCGAGCGCGTGCGCGGGGTCCCCTCTGGGCGCGGGGCCCAATTTGAACAAATCGGTCTAATCGGCTTAAAACCGGCCCTGCCTTCAGAGAACTTAGTCGTAAATAGAGAAAAATAATTTCTCGATACGTTATAAGAAGAAATCGGAGAGTAGTATAGAAGAAAACTACTGCGATTCCCTATACGGTATCAGCTACTCCACAGTAACAAATCCGTTGCTGCCACCTAACCAGAACCCCCGTCAACTTCGAACCGACCATAGACGGAGGGGTTAACAACTGGCGACCCTGCATCAGGATTCTTCCAGTCTTCCAGACCCTGGAAATAGAACAACTGGCGACACCCATTCTTCATCCAGGAACAAGTAGCCAGCAAGACACGTCTTCAGGGCACGTCTTCAAGGATTTCGCGGTAGGAATCTTGTTAAGTACAGATCTCTTTTTTTTTAAAGCAATCTCTAAACATTTAAGAAGTCAGTATTATTAACACTTAATAATGAGTATCAAGCCAGAATTAACAAGAAACACAGTGAACATTCACTACACCTGATACATTTCTTTTTATTGAAACAGTTATTTTCACTATTATAGTTAGTATAGAATAATTTTATTTTATGTACCAAACATAATAGTACCGTACCTTCGTGCACATTCGTGTGAAATGTTGTTTACACTTTTTATTTTTGTTTACAATTTTTTTCAAATTATTGGACTGAATTGACTTGCAATTATTATGCAATTATTGTGCATTACACTGGTCAACAAAGATTTTTCATCAGAGTAAAATTTGTAGTGGCTGGATAGCATTTTTCACACTGATTCCAAAACTGCATTCAGATTTTTTCTAGCACGTATAGTTTTCAAGATGAAGGCATATATATAACTACACAGATTTAACCATTTTAAATAGGCAAAATACTAATATTTCAACATTTGATTGTGTTTATTTTATTGTGTTTTTTTAGTTTATTCATCTTATTCATTTCAATTATCTTAATTATACATCTTATGTATTTCAGGTGTGAGCTTTTACGTCTAGCAGCATTGTGATTCAGGCAACAACGCCGTGCTTTGTGTGTCAAAAGATCAGTCCAGTCCAAGAACTTGTTGTGTCAAGTTGGTGTACATTTTTTGAATTTATAGTTTGCTCAGGTCAGTCAACATGCCTCGACAATGTAAGAATGACCCCGACAAGTTCTGTTTCGTATGCGGCCAGTTCACAACTAAAACACAGCGACGAAGTATTACAACCGACATTAAGAAAATATACAAGCTATACTTTGGTTGTCATCTAGGTGACCAAGATAAACCATGGGCGCCACATCAAATCTGTTCTGGCTGTTCAAATGGATTACGTGATTGGCTTAACAAAAAGAAAGCTTCAATGCCATTTGCCATACCCATGATATGGAGGGAGCCGAGAGATCATCATGAAGACTGTTATTTTTGTAGTGTGAACTTAATGGGGTTTTCTGCCAAGAACAAACACCAGATTGTATATCCAAACTTGGATTCAGCACGTAGACCAGTAAAACATGATGAAACATTGCCCATTCCAATTCCCCAAGTGATAGGCTAGATTCTATCATAGATGACATGGAAAGTGATGAAGGTGCAACTGGCGTTTCCGGACCATCTACAGAACCAGAGTACACTTTTGAAGGTAGACATTTAGAGCCTAAAAAGTTAACCCAAGGACAGTTGAATGATCTTGTTAGAGACTTATCGCTGTCTAAAGAGAAATCAGAGCTTCTCGCCTCAAGACTAAAGGAGAACAATTTACTTGAGAACAATGTTCGTATTAGTTACTACCGAAAGCGGAATTTTGAATTAACAGCATTCTTTTCAGTAGACGGTCCTCTCTGTTATTGCCATGACATCAATGGACTATTTACAGCCATATCTCAGACGTATGTGGCATCTGAGTGGCGCCTCTTTATTGATTCGTCGCAGAGAAGCCTGAAAGCAGTTCTTTTGCATAATGGTAATATAATGCCATCCATCCCCATCGCCCATTCCGTCCATCTAAAAGAGACATATGACAATATGGATATACTACTTAAGGCAATCAAATACGACAGTCATCAATGGAATGTTTGTGGAGATCTAAAAGTTATAGGAATGCTTATGGGTATGCAGTCAGGATTCACAAAATTTTGTTGTTTCCTTTGCCTGTGGGACAGTCGCGCAACTATAGAACATTACACCAAAAGTGACTGGCCACTTAGGTATACATATGTCCCAGGGATAAGCAATGTCCAGTCTGTCCCTTTAGTGGATCCCAAAAGATCTATCTGCCACCTCTTCACATTAAACTTGGTTTAATGAAGAATTTTGTTAAAGCAATGGGTAAAGTCAATTCTGAAGGGTTCCAATACCTTTCAAAGAAATTTCCGGAGGTTACTGCAGCAAAATTGAAGGAAGGAATTTTTGTTGGGCCACAAATAAGGGAGGTTTTGAATGACACTGAATTTGAAAAAGTCCTAAGTCCGCTGGAATTGAAGGCTTGGCTGGCGTTCAAATGGATATGTGAAAACTTTCTTGGAAGCAACAAGTCACCTGCGTATAAGGATGGAGTCAAGAACCTCCTTGATGCCTTCAAAGAAATGGAGTGTCGAATGTCGTTAAAAATTCACTTCCTGCATTCCCAGTTAGATTTCTTTCCTGAAAACCTTGGTGCAGTGAGTGACGAGCAAGGAGAGCGCTTCCATCAAGATATTCAGATGATGGAGAAGCGCTACCAAGGATATTGGAATGAAAGCATGATGGCGGACCATTGTTGGATGCTGTATCGTGACAATCCAGGCCAAATTTACAAAAGGAAATCACACTCGCAGCGCTTTTAATAAAATAATGTATATATTCTTTATTTATAAGTACATTGAATAAAGTATATGATGTATTTGTTGTTTAGCATTCCTAAGTGTGATCTATACATCCATAAATTTTCTTATAGCAATATCAAAAACTTAAAAATATCAAAACCAGTGTATCTATATAACTATACGTGCTAGAAACAAAAATAAAACCAGATTCGGAATCAGCGCGAAATATGCATTAAGAAAAGTGTGATCATGTTTGTGATGAGGAAAAAGTTTCATTTTGTTGGCCAGTGTTATTATAATGCACAAATTGTGCATTAATTGTGTATTTCTTGGATAGAGAAAGAGATAGTTTATAGAGATAGTTTATAGTTTATAGAAATACTTGATAGTACTTCAAGTTAGTCGGTTGCAGCCAGAGGGACAACCGCCCCAGAGAGTTATATACTTGATAGCAGTTCAAGTCAGTCACTAAAAGCTTTGAAGTACGGGGCTCCAATAAACCTTAGCCCCCCGCCCATGGCCTAAACCATTAGAGGTACAGTAAAATTAAACATACCTTACAAAAGAGAATTTAATCCTGCATTTAATGAGAAACAATTAAAACTTGGTGTTCCCGCCATTGGCTTCCAAGACAGCCTGAATTCGCTTTGGGTAGCTTGCCAAAAGTGACGTGAATAGATCTTGATCGTTACGCAAATTTGCTAAAACAGTTTCAATGTGTTGCGTCATTGTATCCTTCGAAAATCGATTTGCTGCAGGTTCTTGAAACAAGAGACATTCAACCTTGTCCTTTATAACTGATCCAATGTGTTCACAGACGTTCAGGTCAGGAGAATTTCCTGGCCATTCTTCATTTCCAAAGAAATCGATCTCATGGTTCCGCAACAACTGTTGAGCAGCTAATGCCTTAAAGCAGGGGGCCTTATCGTGCAGAAGTGTGACCTGATCGACATCCATAACATTGTTTGGGTTTCTTAGAAAAGGAATGACATGCTGGGATAGAATAATATCACGAAAATACTGTCCATCCCAACTCTGACCATTTGGCTTCAGCACCCACATGAGCTTCTTTGCAGTGAACAAAACAAACACACCAACACAGTCTGGACTTTTTAATAATTCTCGATAATGTTCATTGTCATTGATTTCATCTGGTGTTGTGGCCCACACTCGATCATTTTGGTAGTTAGGCCGACGTGTTACGTAAACAAAAAATTCATTGGAGACAGCTAAATGCATGAAATCATCCACATCCCAATCTTCAAGATAATGGGCAAACCACATTCTGTCATCGATGTTAAGTTGAGTTTTTCTTGGCTTTGGAAGTTCATGCCAAGGCTTTAAACCTTGCCTATGACGGTACAATCGAATGATCTCACCACTAACGATCTTTCCTCTCAACACTTCGATCTCTCTAGAAAGTTTAGCACAGCTGTTTTTCCGCTTACGCGCACCGCTTTCAATGATGTCCTTTGTTTTCTGAGAGAGTGGCAAATTTGGGCGCCCAGATTTGGTTGTATCCATTTCACATTCATCCAAAGTTTTATTCTAATTTCTTTTGACGAAGTCCTCACTTCTTCGCAACTTTTTGGCAACCCATGAACGTGTTATAAAGGTGGCTCCGAATCACCAATTAATTGAGAAGCCATTATATTATCACTTTATCAGCTAGAGTAATTTTAATACCTGCAATAAATAAAGAATTTTATATATTTTTATAATCACTAAAAACTATTTCGATATAAGTAAACATGTAAGCTGCAAATGGGGGAGCTAAGGTTTTTTGGAACCCTTATATGAAGGTTAATTTGTCCATGATCAAACCTGGAATTATCAAAGCATTTTACTATTTCCTTTAAGTATTTGGATTGATTTAGAACGACAGTTTAATTACCAAATAAATGAAAAGCAAAGGTGTTCATAGTTTGAGGCAGCTTCGAAGTTTCTAATTTTAGTATGGAATAGTGTAGTTATGTCTCTAATCACATACATTTTTGTTATTATCCTTTCATAAATGCATTAAAACTTTTATTAATTATCACATCATAATTTGCGTGACTGTTCAAAGTGCACATTTTTATATACAGTGGCGCTCATAAGTATTCGTACAGTGAAATATTTCAGTCATATTCGTTCGTATATTTTGTACCATGCATAGGATAGTTATATGTAATATATGCGCCTCGGTGGTGTATAAACTGTATCATGTGTCCCAGTGTAGTGGTTAGCATCGCTGACTACGAATCCATCGGCCCCGAGATCGAGACCGGTGACGACAGACGGCACGCATCAAAACCCAGCTGTTCATCTTTCCACGCAATAAAAATTGGTTGGTAGATAAATGGGTACCCTCGTGGTTAAGACGCTGGGCTGCTGATCGGGAGGTCGTGAGATCGAGTCCGGGCGATAACTTTGTAATTTCTCACTACCCGTGGTGGGGCGTGGTTTGGATTCCACGTTAAACTGTAGGTCTAAGGTGGAGTGACAAGTTTGACCTTCGTTTTATATATATATATATATATATATATATATATATATATATATAATAAGAGAGAGAGAGAGAGAGAGAGAGAGAGTTCATAAAAACGTTAGTTTATATCCATGACACTTTATAATTTTAGTGTCTGTAAGTGACCTTCACAGTTAAAACTGATGTCCTGCATTACCTTAATAAACAAATATGCAGTTTAACTATTTTCTCTAAGGCTTTATGGCTCTTTTCTCAGATGAATGACGAAAAACTTGATTGACTTTGAAATATTATGAAGACTTTTCACGCTTAATCAGGACACACCAAATGATATGTAGGCCTAAGTGAAAAATGGATAAAATAATAAGGTCATATCCATCGACGCGAAAGAAATTTTTCAGGAATGTAAACATGAAGCGCAATTGTTGTACGTTGTATCTGGCTGTAGTTATATAGTAGCTATAACAGTTTTGGAACATCTTTTATACGAATAAATGCGCACACACACACACACATATATATAATATATATATATATATATATAAATATATATATATAAAGGTGGGCAGTTGCGCCGCAAAAAGTTGCGGCGCAACATTTTTGGTTGCGCTTGCGCTTGCGGCGCAACTTTTTGAAAAGGGTTGCGCTTGCGCGTGCGGCGCAACTATTTCAGCAGAGTTGCGGTTGCGGCTGCGGCGCTACAAAAATCGTTGCGCGTGCCCACCACTGTATATATATATATAACCTTACCTTACCTTACAACCTTACAAAGGTTCCGCGCGATGATTTCTCATTTCGCGAAGGTCAAGCTTGTCGCCCCTCCTCTCGAGTTGCCCGAGTGAAGTAGTGAGTGGGATTCTTGCGCTCTCCACCTTACATAGCCAGGTACGCCCGGCTCATCGGGAATTGTTCTGAACCAAGCGTCTAGTCTTCTTTTGAAGATTTCCACTGCAACTCCCTTCGTGTTTCTTAGGTCTTTGGGCAACTGATTAAACAGTTTTGGTCCTCTCACTACAAAACTATTTTTTTTCAGGGTTAAGGATGTTCCCTGTCTCGCTTTCAATTTGGGAATACGACACAGTCTACCGCTTCTACTTTCTACCGTTGTTTGGGGAGTTATGGCATTCAGAGTAAGATTAGGGACTAGTTTCTCCATTATTTTCCAAGTGTAAATAGTGGTGTATCTCTCTCTTCTCCTTTCCAGTGAATGTAGGTCTAGTTCTCGTAACCTTTCCCAGTAATTTAGTTCTTTGCACCCACTGATCTTGGCTGTGAAGCTTCTTTGGATCCCCTCCAGCTGTCTAATGTCTTCTTTTTTATATGGGAATGTTAGGACCGAGCAGTATTCCAATTTGGGTATTATCAGGGTTTTCAGTAGAGGAATCATTACATTCCTATCCCTTTGTTTAAAGGTTCTCAATATCTGACCCGTTATTCTCTTTGCTCTGTTTACTGCTATCTTATTTTGTGTTTCAAATTTCGCATCATCTGTCATTACAACCACTAAATCTTTTGCTCTGGTATTTCTCTGAATTTCCTGTCCATTTGGGGTATAATATTCCATGGATTTTAGGTCTTCTCTTTTTCCGTACCGTAATAGCTGAAATTTCTCAGTGTTAAACTTCATATTGTTGTCTTCCGTCCACTTGTAGATTCTGTTTATCTCGGTTTGTAGAGATCCTATGTCTTCTGGGTTTCTTATTTTTCTACTGATCTTTGTGTCATCCGCAAAGGATGTTACTGTGCTGTCTCTGGTAACGTCCTCATCTATGTCAGTTAGCATGATTATGAAGAGTAGTGGAGCTAATACTGTTCCTTGTGGTACCGAGCTGAGGACCTCTGATTCTGATGAAGATACTCCTTGTACTGTAACGACTTGCCTCCGCTCACTAAGGAAATTATATATCCATTTCCCTACTTTTCCTGTTATTCATATATTTCAGTTTATTTATTATGATTCCGTGGTCACACTTGTCGAACGCTTTAGCAAAGTCTGTATATAGTACATCATAGTTTTCATTACTTTCAAGTGAATCAATAATGTTGTTGTAGTGTTCCATTAGTTGTGATAGGTATGATCTGCCTGACCGAAACCTGTGTTGGTTATCATTGAATTTTTTCTGAGTTTCCAAAAAGTCATAGATTTTCTGTCTAACTATTCTTTCAAATATTTTAGTGAGATGAGATGTAAGCGATACTGGCCTATAGTTTTTGGCCTCGGATTGATTTCCTCCTTTATATATTGGGACTATGTTCGCGCTCTTCAGGATGCCCGGTATTTCTCCCGTGTCTAATGATTGTCTCCATATCCAGTATAGGAGTTCAGCGATTGCATTCTTGCAGTTTTTGATCAGTGTGGCATTCCATTTATCCGGTCCTGCTGCTGAGTGTGTTTTTAGTTTCCCTATGGCTTGTGTAATATCATCCGTCGTAAAGTCGAAATCCGTTATACTTTCCCTTGCAGTTCTTCTTCAAAGAACGCTTTTCTATCACATATCAATTTGTCAGTTTTTGGGATACTGAAAGATGATTCGTACAGAGCTCTTAATATTTCAGATACTTCTGTTAGATCATCAGATAAATCACTGTTCTCATTTTTTAAGGGTCCGATAGTCGCATGGTTTTCGACTTTCTTTTTGCGAAATTATAGAAGTACTTTGAGTCAGCCTTTATCGCTTCTATAGCGTCATCTTCTTCTTTTTCTGTATGCTTCTCGATTAGTTCCTGTATGACGACATCGATACTTTGTAGTTTATCATTTAATATTTTCTGATGTTGTTATCTTTACAATTACTTAATTTTGCAGTCACTCTTTTTCTTTCGGAACAATGCCCTCTTTTGTCTTTCGAACCTGCTTCTCTTTCTTCTTTGTTGTATCTTTGGGACATGTTTTTCCACAATTTCTAACGTCTTCTCCTCTAACGTCATTAGCATCTCCTCCGTTTATAGCTTTGGAGTGAAAATTAAAAATTTCGAATTTGCTTCTTTCTGTTTTGCGTGTTCTTTCCTTTCCTGTTGCCTTTATATTAGTTGTTATTTCAATGATGTTGTGGTCTGATATCATAGTTGGGGATATTTCCACATTATCAATTAGATTACTGTTGTTTGTGAATACCAAATCTAGGCAGTTGTTTTTTCTTGTGTTTTCTGTTATTTCTTGCGTTAACGTAAATTCATCAGCTAAAGCTAGTAGCAGTTTTACCTGTTCCTGGTCTTCTCGTGTGCCCCCCTTGTCCTGGTGTATACATATATTTTTTCCTATCCTTTCATGTTTCATGAATGGGAAATTAAAATCACCACAGAGAAAAATATTTGAGGTTGAAGAGTGTAGATCTTTTATCAAGTTTCTTACCTCTGTAATGGAATCTGAAAATTTTGAGGTTGGCGTGTTTGGGGGTCTGTACTTTACAATTAGTACCATATTTAATTTTTCAATTTTTGCTGCTACACATTCTACGTAGTTGTTTGAGGTACTTATAGCCATTTTTGCTATGTGCCTTTCGCGTGTGTAAATAGCACATCCTCCTTTACGTCTCACTGTTCTGTCGGCTCGGAGGATGTTAGGCAGTCCTTTAGATGAGTTTCCGTGAGGCATGCAAAGTCTACTCCAGCTTCTTGCATGAGTCCTTTCGGGTATACAGCTTTGTTCGTGGAATGGTTTGATTTAAGGCCCTGTATGTTGGCTAGGATTATTTTTATTTTTTCTTTCTTTTTCGCATACAGGTGGTTCCGATTTGTTTTTCAATGGGGGTGCCAGTTTCGTTGCCTTGTGGTCCTCCGAGAATTTGCCTTTGTTCGTACCTTCTGTCCGGCTCTCGGATTCCTATATTTATATTTGTCAGCTGGTTTTGTAATTGCTGGAGAGTATTTAGCAGCTGAAATGTGTTGGCTGCGTCTAAAAAATTGGCACTCTTCTTTGATGTTCGTTTTTTCTGTTCCCTCGTTGCGTTCCTTTGAGGGTAATGGTATCGGCATTTTTTTTCGTATTTGCAACTCCCATATCTTTCATAAGTGTTGCAAACCGTAAGATGGTGGAACATACATTTCTTATCAAACTTGCAGTATCTATTTGTGTAATGCATTTTGCATAATGTGGGATGTGCATATATGCATTGCCCATCCCGATATCTGCAGTTTCCTTTCGCGTAGTATTTGCATACGATATTTTCTACGCTTCTGCTTTCTTTCTTAGTATTTTCCAAGTTCTTAGTTTTGGCATTATCATTATTTTTCTTGGCATATATATATATATATATATATATATATATATATATATATATATATATATATATAGTATACGTATGTGTATGTATGTATGTATGTATGTATCATTTGTTCCCCCAAAATGTCCCTATTTCTAAATAAATGTTCTAAGCTAAAAAAAAGGAATTTTTTTCACAAAGCCAAACGCAATAGGTATGTAAAACATAAGTTTTTTAACCTTAATTAAACAACATGTGAAGTGTAATTGCCATTTTTTTCTAACACACTATCCAAACTTCCACAAATATTTTACATAATTTTTGGAAATAGCTCAACTGGGATGTTGTTGATTACCTCATAGACTTTGGTTTTTAGGTCTTCAAGTGTCTTAGGCTTGACAGAATAAATCCTGTCTTTTATGTAACCCCACAAAAAAAGAGTCAGGGGTGTGTGAAACTGTGAGGTCAGGTGAGTATGGGGGCCATTCCTACTGGCTCATGAATGGAGATCAGTCGCCCAGAAAAATGCTTCTTCAAAAAGTTGCGAGTTTCACAAGCAGAGTGTGGAGGTGCTCCATCCTGCTGAAACAACTGGGAATCTGGGGTACGGGTACGGAACAAACTAATTAGTTAGTTGTGGTAAGTAGAAATCTTGTGACATCTGACGATACAAATTTTGTTTTTCGTTTCATTCTCAAAGAAGTAGCCTAGGGACCAACTACACCACACCACCCAACAGCGACCCAAAACATTAAGAATTCAAAAGCTACTGGACCAGACAACATATCTAACATACACCTTAAACACTTGGGCCCACAGGGAATACTAGCTCTCACAAATATCAGCAAATATTCATACCAACACTGTATTATTCCTGACATATGGAAACAAGGTAAAATTATTACACTACTCAAACCAGACAAAAACCCAACAGAACCAGCAACCTATAGACCCATTACTTTACTATGCACACCTTCCAAAGTAACAGAAAGACTACTCTTACAAATCACCAACCCACACATACCACTATCGCTTACTCAACATGGATTCAAACCTCACCACTCAACCACGACATTACTCACCAACCTCACGCAGCACATCATGGATGGCATCAACTCCAGACGACCAGCTCAACGTACACTATTAGCAACAATAGACATTAGTAAAGCATTTGATGCTATCCCACGCTTCCCTCTCATAAACAAAATACTCAACACAAACATGCACAATAACACCAAAAGGTGGATGAGCAACTATCTTTCAGGAAGATACTCACATGTCACATTTAATGGCAAGTCATCCAAACACAAGCTTTTTCCGAACGGGGTCCCTCAAGGCTCTGTTCTCTCACCAACACTGTTCAACTTATATATGCATGACATTCTAACACCCATAGATAACAAGTTTACCTTATCATCATATGCAGATGACATCACTCTAACATCCACCCACAACAACATCGACACTGCTACAAATAACCTACAAACATACTGTACATAAACAGTATACAAGACTGGCTCACACACAATAGACTCAAAGTAGCGCCCACAAAATCAACCATCACCTTGCTTACAAGCAACGCAAAAGAACACCAGATAACTCCACAGCTTACACTAAACAACACCAACATTCCACACACTCACAGGACCAAAATACTTGGGGGTCACATACAACACATCATTATCTTTTGCAAACCACATTCAGGACATTAAAAACAACATCACTCATATACGAACAATATATTGGCTCAGTTATGGACAATGCTAGCCCATGCTGGGCACCCATTATCTCAAACACACACCTAAACACCTTACAGACAATACAAAACAACGCACTTCGTATCATTACAGGATGCACTCAAACAACACCAATAGAACACCTGCACACAGAAACAAAAATACTGAAAGTTAAGGAACATTTAGACATGAGGGGAACACAATTCATGGTAGCAGCGACAACTAACCCACAACACCCTTGCCACTACATGTACAATCATGCACCGACACCTCGCACCATTAAGGTAACAAAGAGAGACATTATAACCAAATACTCCATTCCATACCACGCCCACAGACATCACACAGTACAGAAAACACATACACACACACCTAACCCACAAAGCACTGACACGACTCGGTCCGAATGCGGTCCTAGGTGCGAAGCCGCCACACATTAACAGGTCAGAGACCAGCCTGAGCAGATCGGATCGAGTTAATTTAGTACGATTCTGATGTGGACATCACCCCAACTTACAGACATATAAACACAGACTAGACAACTCCACAGATGACACCTGCCACCTGTGCCAGGACACACCACAAACAATTGAACACATTATGACAGACTGTACCGCTCTAGCACAACAACAAACACAACACAACATCACTAGTGCACTGAACCTCTGGTCCACTCCGGAGAGGACGATCGGTTACCTGGGTGCCGCCGGCTTGCTCGATCAGGTTGGGCTGATCGGCTAACCAACAACAACAACAACAGCGACCCAAATGTTGAGTTTAGTAACACTGTGTGGAAGCTCTATTGGGGCGCCAGCATGACTTCCACAGTAACGAAAGTTTGGCTTATTAATCTCCCTAGACAGATGTACTTAACACTCGTCAGTGAAGTGGATGTGTTTCAAAAACTCAGAACCTTCTATCTTTGCTAACATCCATGTTGCAAATTCCATTCGTTTTTGTTTTTGAACATTAGTCAGTGAAGGTTGTAAATGAATTCTGTCAGGAAAAAGGTTTAATTCTGTACGAAGTATACGATGCATAGATGCTCGTGAAATGCTTACTTTTGACAAACGTCGAATTGACTTCTGCGGACTGCGCGCAATAATTTCATGAACCATATTTACGTGTTGAACAGTCCTTGTGGATCGTCGCCTACCACTTTTACTCTTATGTTGATTGTTTACATTTCCTTTTGTTTGAAATTTTCTAACGATTCGTGGTATTGTCTTTCTATCGGGTAAATTTCGGCATCCGTATTCTCTGCTGCAAAAGTTCCTCTGCACCCGCTTCACAGAATTTGTCACGTGAAACCACTCAGCGATCTTGATTTTCTGTTCCAGTTGAGGTTGAGGGTTCAACCATTAGAAATGTATAGATAGATACATATAGGTATATGCAGAATAAAATCCCTAATAAAAAAATATACATCCATTATAAAATAACGGGCAAATAAAAATAGACATATTTTTGGGACACTATATATATATTCCTTTCAATATTTTATTCCAGTAACGGTAAATTGATAGCCACACTTAGACATGTTGTTACTTATATTTATGAAGTTCAATGGAAAAAATATTTTGTGTGTGTTCATCGATTCTAAATATATTGAAGTAAATTGTAACCTGTGATTAGAAATCCGGTGAACTATCTAAACACCTTTACACACTTATTTACTTTAAAAGAAATGGATTAATTTAATATTTTTACCGATATATTTTGATGTGAAATAGTGTCACTCTTTCAAAACCAATTTAAACAATTGCTGTGAAACAGCTAATTGGCATTCAGTCACGAACAACGCATTATTAGAGTCGCTTTTTTCGAACTATCCGTATTTTATGAAATATATATATTTAATGTTCGTATTTGTACATTTAATGGGCTACGTCGTAGCCAATGTCATAACACCGCTTCCCGATGAACAGCTAAGTTAAGCGACATTGGGTTGGATGGGAGACCGTCCACTGCGTAGTACAGACTATGTAGCGACCCGTGGTTCGGATTCCACGTCGTTAAGCTGTAGGTCCCCTCCGTCCTATGATCTTAGATGTTGCGAAGGAGGTTAAACAAAACCAATAATTATTATACATTTAATGGTCGTATGTCAAATCAAGATAATTTTTACTTTAATGGAAGTACTTGAAGAAAAAAAAGAAGATATATATATATATATATACATATATATATATACACACTAGAATGCCCGCTGCGCCTGCGTAGCAAAAACCCCCCGGAAACACACCCAAATAGGGGGAGTACTCGGAGGTGCGAAATTGTTACTAAAACCTTTCCTAATTCTCCTTTGATGTGTATACAAAATTTGATACAGATTACCCCAGCTGTTTGGGCATGTATAAATAGGGAACAGACAGCATCATAGTCATCATCATCTACATTTTTTAATATATATTCAAACTCAACAAAAGTAAACAAAAGTGTGTATATATATATTATATATAATATATATATATATATATATATGAAAATTATTTCACGAAAGCAACACGTGAAAAATATTTATGATGAATAAAACCACGAAGGAAAGGAAACAGAATGGTGCTCAAGCGCTTTCGTCTAATGACATCCTCAGGAACACTGAAGTACATAAAGGGTTACAGCCTATATATAGGTTACAAAAAAAAAAATATATATATATATATATATATATATATATATATACAATAAACGGAGAGATAAAAAAAATTAAAAATTAAAAAATTATTAAACATTAAAGGATTGTGGGAGGAGCATACAAATTTGTAAGGAAAAACTACCGATTTTTAGCACAAGATTAGCACAAGATCAAATTAATTGTTTCCAACCAATGTTATTGAAAAAACAAAATAATAAAATAAAAAAAAAATACAAATTTATACTGGAAATCTGCCCGGGTTTTAGCACTTTGCCCTTCTTGTTTAGGTTCGATGTATATAAAAATAAATTTTAAAAAAATACAAGTTATTTGAGTAGCATACAAGTTTACCAAAGATTTAGCGTTCTACCCTTCTTATCTAAATCTGTTCTGAAGGAATTCAAAACAACAGGATCGAGTTGAAAAAGACCTTTGCTTATGTTGAAGTTATTTGTGAGTTGGATAATGGCAGACTCAAGAATATTTCTATTAACAATGTTGCTAGAGTGAAATAAAACTGAAGCATTATTCCAATCAATACAGTGGAATAACTCTGACAAATGGATAAAAAGGGCACTGGACGACTGTCCTGTTCTAACGGAATATTGATGCTGTTTTATACGTGTGTGCAAATCCTTTCCCGTCTGACCTATGTAAAAGGAATCACATTGTTTACAACCAATTTTATAGATAATGCCTGAATTATTGGTAGGGCTATTTTTTACTATGATATTTTTCACAATATTGTTATATGAAAATACTACATTAATATCCAAAAGTTTAAGTACATTAACAATCCCTAAAAAGCCCGGGAAGAATGGAAGTACTAAAATATTTTTTGACAAAGTATGAGTGTTATTATTCACACGATAGAAAGTTCGTTTTGCCTTGTTGAGACAAGATTCCATAAACGCGTTTATGGAAAGATGAACGAACTTCTCCAGGACCCCGCCACATACAGTAAACTTAGGAAGAACCCGCAGGATGACGTCATCAAATCATTCAATAGTGGCTTGAAACGCATTCTCGAAGATCATAAGGACTTAATTCCGCTTTTCATGTCCACTTCACCTTCTCTTCCCTACCTTTACGGTCTTATTAAAACCCACAAACTTGGCAACCCTATGCGCCTTATTAATAGCTCGGTGGGCTCTATTACCTTTAAACTCTCCAAATGGCTTGTCAAAGTCTTGTCCCCCATTCTCGGAGCTATCTCTGATTCACATGTAAAAAATTCTGTGGATCTTACTGAAAAATTGAATAATGCACGCACTGAAACCAATGATAGATTGATCAGTTTTAACGTTTGTTCATTGTTTACAAAAGTGCCGAGTGACGATATGCTTGACTTTCTCTCCCGAGAATTACATAAGTACGACCTGCCACTACCTGCACACATCGTTTTGGAACTTATTAAGTTTTGCATCAAAGACTGTAAATTCACTTTCAATACCATTATCAACAGGGTTTTGGGATGGCCATGGGCAACGCCTTGTCGCCCCTCCTCTCCAATATTTATATGGAGTTTTTCGAAATTACTTACATTCCGAGAATCCTGGGGGTTGGCATCCCATGGTTGCGGTACGTCGACGATATTTTGTGTATCTGGCCCATGAATCGTGACCTGGATGACTTCCTCCTTCAGTTAAATGATCAAGTCCCTCCATTAAGTTTACTTTAGAAGTGGAACAAGACAACTCAATCCCGTTTTTGGATGTGCGTGTACATAGGGAAAGCCCAGGTTTTAAGTTTAGTATCTATCGGAAAATACAAACAATTTGTCCTACGTACACTTTTACTCTGGACATGACACCCCCATTAAGAAGGCCATATTTTCTTCAATGTTTCTCCGCGCTCTTAGGATCGCCAGCCCGGAATACATCGATGCCGAATTGGAAAAAATCAACGGTATTGGAAGTGATCTGTGCTACCCACCTGCGTTTATGGAATCTTGTCTTAACAAGGCAAAACGAACCTTCTATCGTGTGAATAATAACACTCGCACTTTGTCAAAGAATATTTTAGTACTTCCATTTTTCGTGGGCTTTTTAGGCATTGCTAATGTACTTAAACTTTTGGATATTAATGTAGTATTTTCATATAACAATATTGTGAAAAATATCATAGTAAAAAATAGCCCTACCAATAATTCAGGCATTATCTATAAAATTGGTTGTAAACAATGTGATTCCTTTTACATTGGACAGACGGGAAAGGATTTGCACACGCGTGTAAAACAGCATCAATATTCCGTTAGAACGGGACAGTTGTCCAGTGCCCTTTTTGTCCATTTGTCAGTTATCCCACTGTATTGATTGGAATAATGCTTCAGTTTTGTTTCACTCTAGCAACATTGTTAATAGAAATATTCTTGAGTCTACTATTATCCAACTTACAAATAACTTTTCAACTCGAATCCCGTTGTTTTGAATTCGTTCAGAACGGATTTAGACAGGAAGGGCAGCGTGCTAAAACTTTGGTAACTTTCCCGTATAAATTTGTATGCTTCTCTTACAATTTTTATTTTTCAATTTAGTTATATATATATATATATATAATATATATTTTTTTTTGTGACCTATATATTATTCAGGCCTTATCTATAAAATTGGTTGTATCCATTTGATCTTGTGTTGAATTCGTTCAGAACGGATTTAGACAAGAAAGGCAGAGTGCTAAAACTTGGGTAGTTTTCTATTATAAATTTGTATGCTCCTCTTACAATTTTTATTTTTCAATTTATTTTTATATATATATATTTTTTTTTATATATTTTTTGTGACCTATATATCATTCAGGCATTAACTATAAAATTGGTTGTAAACAATCCATTTGATCTTGTGTTGAATTCGGCCAAAGTGCTAAAATTGGTAGTTTTCCTTACAAATTTGTATGCTCCTCCCACAATTTTTATTTCTATATATATATTGCAACCTGTATACAGTCTTGAATTCTTTATTTACTTCAGTGTTCCTGAGGATGTCATTAGACGAAAGCGCTTGAGGCACCATTCTGTGTTTCCTTTCCTTCGTGGTGTAGTAATGCCTAGTTAAGAATATTAATTTTTGTTTAATTAAGATTATAATGTTTAATATAAATTGTTTACTAATAATTGTGAAATTACGATAAAGTATGTTTGTTAGATTGTAATTGTTTAAAATTGGAAGAGTTGGCAATCCTGAACAGAGGCCCAGAGAACGGACTACCCCAAAAAGAGTCAGTCATTCGGGCAGGGCCGTAGGGTAAGGTGTGGCCATGGCACCTTAGAATTAAATTTTTTGTTTTGTGACCCTCTCCGACGTAAAATATTAGAGTAAAATCTCCCACTCGCGTCCCCCCAAATTAATTAAAGCATTTTCGGAATTAAATAACGTGTTAACAAGCGTTAAAAAGAGTGTTAATGAACCCTCCTCCTCCCTTGCATTAGGCTAACGGTTTTCTGCTAGCTCAGCTACCTACCATGCGTTATAAAGTATTGTGGAAACGAGTAAAGATAGTGTAAAGAGAAATGCAATAGGGAGCAGAAAGTAGAGTAAATAATGAAGTATAATAAATAATAAAACGTATTCACGACATTTTTTGTGGCAGCTAACCTTATTAAATTGTTATCAATTTAATAATACGAACCCATGCACTCCGTTCTTAAAATAGGCTTATGCAATATTTTTTCGTGTCTGATAAATAGGAATTCAAAATTTGTGCGTATGTTCTTTCGACTAATCACGATCGTTTTCACGTTCTCCGTATAAAGAAAATTAGTAGATATTCTGTTTCGCTACCCGTTTTAGAATATTTATCAAATTAAGCAAAAATTCATTGTAAATGTAAATTCAAAATGGCGCCCATTATTTTCCAAATTATTCTGAGTCGCGTCGCTTCAAAAATTTTCGCGCGTCAAAATTTGTTGTTTGAGATGGAGTCTAGAGACTCAAAACTTCTTTTAGTCGTTGCAGAGTCTGTTTTCCGTTGGAGTCAAAACATTTGAGTCTGACATTAAATTTCAGTCGTTTGTTTCCTATTTCGTTAGCTTTCGTTCGGCCCGTCAGAGAGAGATATTTCAAATTGTTCGTTGCTGCCGATGACTCATTCTTTTCACTTTATTTCGTTCACTTTTTCTCCTGTCCTCCACCTGTCTTTTTTGTGTTTAAACTTTTGGAATTAGTAATAATCGTGATAATAGTATAATAATAACGATTAATATAAAAAAAATTATACTGAATTTGTACGAAAGTGAATTATGTTAGTTTAAATACAGTGTGATACGCATTTTATACGGTCCTTTATAAATGTTTGAGCGAAAATTTGTACCGCATTTCATGAACATGTGATAAAAGTTTCCGGGATTCATTAGTAGATTTTTGAAGAGTATTTTTCGATTGTGTATAATGATAGGCTTATTTTATTGTTTATGTAGGTTTACGGGCTTCTTGCTTCGCTTCGCTTCGCGCTAAATAGGATTAAGTTACATTTTAAGGGACAGTCGAAAAATAATCTTAAACATAATAATTCATACTGGGTCTAATTCGGAAGTTGTCAGATTATAGGCTGGCCGTATAGGATTGTGTTAGACTTCAAAATAAGCTAAATTGGTTTAACTGAAATAAAGAAATTGTGTCGTGAAATTTTCGATAAATTCATTTGGTTTTTTTGGGATTTTTTTATATACTCATTAATTACACTGGTCAACACTCATTTTATTGCCAATCATATTAGAGTGATTTTGGGGTAACTTTGTGGTGCTGATTCCGAATATGACATCGGTTTTGCTAGATTGGCTCTAATTTATGAGATAATTGGTACCCCATTGAAACACGTAAAAATGCAAAAAATTTAATGTTCAGGCGGAGCCTACTTACAAATCGCATTGAAATTGTCTCAAATCATACAAAAGTAAACACATGAAATACATAATGGCATTTTATTCGGTCTCACCATCTAGAATGTTCCGGTAGTTTCCCATATGCACGCGTTATGGTTACGTTTCCTATTAATTGAGGGTATTCATTATCACAAGAACTAGAGCCAAATCGGAAAAACTACTTTCATTTTGGAATTCAGCAACCCCAAAATACCCTAAATTCGTACGAATTTCCTTGGCAACGAAAAAAAAAGTTTTTTTGTTGACCTGTGTTATATATTTACATATTAACTTATACGTATATATTAGTTATATATATAATTATATATATTTATATACTCATAAAATTTGGTAGGTAGCTAATTTATCTATTTTTTTCCGTTCTTTTCGTTCATTTTCCACGACAATTCCGACTGATATTTTGTAAAATAGCTATTGTATTGTACTAAAGGAAGATTTCTTGTAGGCCTATCGTTAAATATTGTTCGGATATTGACCATCACTACGGTATATGTCTATTGAGTATTAAATTCTTAGAGAGTTATTTAACAAAATTTTAATTGGTTTAACATAAATAATCATAGGATTTTTCTTTAATAAACACAAATGTTATGCATTAAATTCTAAATTATTATTTCCACGCGTAACATTAAATTTATTAATTATTATAGGTCTAAAAGTGCGGCAGTAAATTTTATTTTTATTTTGGGGGCGTATTTGAGTTACGGTACACGTATTTTACAAAATCTAGATATTATAATTTTTTTTGAATTACAGAAATTGGTGTAGAAAATTCTTTTCATATATTGTTTCTTTACGTTTTATAAATTCATTCAATTTTATTTTTATAGGTAGGCCGATTTTTATTTATTTCTTCCAGTTCAATGAAAATGGTTAAATTTTTATTTGGAATTTAGATTGTATTGCAAAAAGGATGTTTTGATTTGATATTTTAATTTGGATATTAAAAATGAAAAATGCCCGTTTTTGGAGTTCGCGCGTTTGCATGGAAGAGATTACAAAATTATGTCTCGATGTACTGCAGTTCATTCGGTTAGGAATATTTTTATAGAGGCTCGGTTACAACACGAAGCAAAACTCTTACTATACAATGATGTTTTGTTTTTTTGTTTACATAGGTTGCGTGTATTGGTGAATTCATATTGTCTGTTCTTATCTAAAATAACGATGTAAATTTGTAGTTTCACTTGGAAACGATAAATTACTAGAATTTTTGTGATTTGCAAACCATTCTGGGTTTTCTGTTGAAGGAGAGAGTTGTCTCTCAGATGTAATTTGTGAATTGCGAGTTTGATTCATATGAAATTTGCCGTTTCAAGTTGAAATTACTGTATTAAAATAATTTTCGGTAGTAATAGGGTGTTTCAAAAGTCCCTCATTATTTTTAAAATTTTATTAAAATAGCAATTACAAGAGGAACCAAATGACAATTTGGTTGCTGAGTCTACGATTCATGAGAATTTTGGTGGCATCAAACTTGGCTTCATAAGTCTAATGGAAGGTCACTGGTACACCTCAACGTGGGCACCGTCTTTTTCGAAACAAGCGAGCCACCGTTTTACGCATTCTTGGCCGACATTGGACAACATTTCGGGAGTAACAGAAGCACACGCATTCCTGATCCGTTCTTCTAGTGTGGGGAGGACTCGCGGCTTGGTGGCGTACACTTTGCTCTTAATGTAGCCCCACAAAAAGAAGTCGCATGGGGTAAGATCAGGCGAGCGAGCAGCCCATTCGATGGGACCACGGCGACCAATCCACCGATCCGGGAACTGCTTATTCAGAAATGAGCGAACCTCACGCGAGTAATGAGCAGGGGCACCGTCTTGCTGGAAGATGACTTCTTGCATGTCAGCTACAGCTGACAGTTGGGGGATGCAGAACTCCTGAAGCATACGAAGGTAATTGTCTCCGTTGACGTTCACGGAATTTCCATCTTGATCCCGGAAGAAGAACGGACCAATCAGCCCAGCTGAGGAGATGGCACACCAGACGACCAATTTCGGCGTGTCCCTTTCATGTTCACGGATCTCCGCAGGATTGTGAGTTCCCCAGATGCGGGTGTTGTGCCGATTGACGCGACCAGAAAGGTGGAAGAGAGCTTTGTCGCTGAACCACATGTGCTCCAGGATCGATGGGTCTCTTTCGTAGTGATGCAGCAGTGTCTCACACATCTCCACCCGGCAATCGTAGTCTTGAGGTTCCAGCTTCTGAACCACCTGGATCTTGTACGGATACAGCTTGAGACCACGCCGCAAAATCCGTTGGATAGATGTCGCGCTGATGTTCAGTTCCGCAGCAGCTCGCCGAATGGACTTTCCTTGACTCTGAGTAAACGCCTCACGGACAGTTTCGACATTCTCCTCACTCCACCCACTTCGAGGTCTTCCTGATCGTGGTTTGTCCTTTACGGATCCGGTCTCCATAAACTTCCGGTGGGTGGCGACGATGGTGTTCCTATCCGGTGCATAATGCTGTCCGTAGACTGCCCGGAATCGTCGCTGCACTTCGACCACAGATTGAAAAACCTCCTGCCATGCAGCGATTTTACACCTCTGCTCTAGAGTCAGCATGGTAGCAGAAGAAAACGGAGCAAAACTTCAAATGTAGACTCAAAAAAATTCTCAACTACTGAGTAAGAGTTTACCACAAGATGAACGTCGTTGGTCGATTAGCTGCAAAGAAAATTGAAAATTAAATTAGTGAGGGATTTGAAACACCCGTTATTTAATTTTTTTTAACTTTTTAATAACTGTTTTGGAAAATTGTTATTGTTTAAAGCTTCAGTCGGGTTTACTAATGCATTTAAAACATTGGCTCGAGTGTTCACTCGGAAATGGAGCCTTCTAGATAGCCAGTAACGTTTTTGTGGCGTCTTAGTGTGCTCCCCCCGAAAGGGCAAGAGGGTTCATGATTGTCAGAGAAGTGATGACATGAAATTTCTGGGGTTCATTTTTGTCTTTTGTATTTGAAAGTATCGATGTGATTTCTGACGGTAGTTTGAACAATAATACTAACAGTTATACTAACAGTTACTATGTATGGGCGCTTTTATATTTATACTGTATAATTTTGTGTCGTACGTTTTATGACTTTTTTTTATCTTCTCCGATGTAACTGCCATAAGTGACCTTATTGGTAGCTAGACGTGATAAAATTTTTGCGAAATTTTGAGATTTGTCATTTTTTTTTCCGTGAATTTGGCCAGAGCAAATTTGTAGTTATTGTTTCGAAGTGAACTGTCGAGAAAATTCGGTAAATTAAATATGAAATGATTAGCAGTAGAGAAACACGTTTCAAATAAAAAAAATTTCAAAATTTCGAAAGGCTCGGTTTGGAGGCAACCAAGTTGAATCTGAGTTCCATCCATTGAGTTTAGTCGACCGGATAGGTGATCGATCACCAATGATGAGAGAGAGAAGAGGAAGTCAAAATGCGCAGAGATATGGCGCAGGACGGCTTCGGAATAGAAGACAGAAGAGAAACCGAAATGCGCATGGACTTCGCGCAGGACGATTTCGGAAGAGTAGAGAAGAGAAACTGAAATGTGCAGGGTCTTGGCACTCGAAAGTTTCGATCGAAGATGGTCTACTAGTATTTTTCGGGCAGTAGTTGGTCACGCTACTCGAATGCTTTGCTAAATATGTGTTTTAGCACGCGGTAGGCAAGCCACGAAAGCTTGAACGGGTGTCTAAGACTGTACTGTCCATACAGACATACAGTAGGTTCGTTGGGAAACGGCCTACGGCGGAGTGATCGTTTGATTGTTGCCAGTGGAAGAGTCTTTCAGCTGGACGTAGGAAGAGCAGCGTTCACCAACAAAAGTGGAGATGAGACAAGGCAAGTTTCTTCATCGACTTTTAGAATTGCAAATTCCGTCCAATTCCGGCGCGTGGTCCCGCTTTCAGTATATCTCCCCCCCTGATCCTTTTAGAATTGGACGTCTCTCTTGTTTGTTTTTTTTCCATTTGGAGAGAGAGCTGAACCATTACAGCGTGCTGACGTGTTGCATGTTGAGTGATGCAATCCCTTGCATTCTAGCGAAGTGAGCAGGAGAGCTGCGATTGAAAATTGAAGAAATCCGTTGTCAGCGTGCGGATTGTGATCTAAACAACGTCCAGCAAAGTAATGTACTAATTATTATGTAATGAAATTATAAGTGAAAAGGTGCGATTATTGCCCATATTTGTTGTGTTTTTCGTGAAATGGTATATGCGCTCTTGGTCAGTATTTTATGTAAACTGTTTCTTATTTTTTCTAGGTTGCCCTGATAGTAACTGTATAACTATACAAATAATTGTTTCAAATGTAAAGCGATCTTTGATGAGGAATCGCTGGAATAGATTGTGAACTTGAAATTTGTGTGACCAATGTTAAGAAAATTGTCCGTTATTTATATTTTTTTTGCACGTTATAGATTCATTACAGGTTATAAATTTTATTATTAGTGCGAGATGTTAAATTATGCAAATGTGAAAATTATAGTTTGTTTTCGATTTTTATAATATGATACAAAATATATGTGTGGAACTGTCATTCTAATTATTTCTTGTCTATCTCTAACTTGACTTTGTTAGAGATTGTTTACTAATAATTGTGAAATTACGATAAAGTATGTTTGTTAGATTGTAATTGTTTAAAATTGGAAGAGTTGGCAATCCTGAGCAGAGGCCCAGAGAACGGACTACCTCCAAAAAGAGTCAGTCATTCGGGCAGGGCCGTAGGGTAAGGTGTGGCCATGGCACCTTAGAATTAAATTTTTTGTTTTGTGCCCCTCTCCGACGTAAAATATTATAGTAAAATCTCCCACTCGCGTCCCCCCAAATTAATTAAAGCATTTTCGGAATTAAATAAAGTGTTAACAAGCGTTAAAAAGAGTGTTAATGAACCCCTCCTCCCCCCTTGCATTAGGCTAACGGTTTTCTGCTAGCTCGGCCGGCTACCACGCATTATAACGCATTTATACAGTATTGGGAAAACGAGTGTTCAGAGAATGATTAATGGTAGAAGAGAAATGGAATAAAGAGTAGAAAGTAAAGTAAATAAGAAATTATAATAATGAATAAAAGCATATTCACGACAGTGGTTTTATTCAATATATATATGATACACACAGACCGTAATAGAACAAGGAACTCTTCTGAGAAAATTAAATCCACTATAGTCCGAATAAGTAATGGTAAATGACAAACACTCTAGTTTTTTTTTTCATGATGTTATCCCGCCGTGGTCAACGATCACTCGCAAAGAGGCCCCAAAATATAGCTTCCTTCACCAGCTATCTGCAAAGCAGATAGGATCCAGCTTTGGGACAGGATTTATGGCTTAAAGCATCCCAGCCCAACTATATTAAACTCTAGATCCTGTACCAAAGCTGGATCGTATCTGCTTTGCAGATAGCTGGTGAGGGAAGCTATATTTTTGGGGCCCCTTTGCGAATGACCCGTTGCCCACGTCGAGCTAACATCATAAACAAGAAAACACTATAGTGTTTGATATTTACCATTACTTATTCGGACTATAATGGCTTTAATTTTTCCAGAAGAGTTTCTTGTTCCATGCACGGTCTGTGTGTATCATGAAAAACCTCAGGGGACCATTCTGAGTTCAATCCCATACATATATATATATATATATATATCCAGATGACGTAGCGGAAGTGCCCTCCCTGTCAGAAAATCCTGTGGGCGCTACTGGAAAAGATGAATTGAGAAAGATTGTCCAGAGTTGAAAATACCAATTAACCTTTGTGTTAGAGAATTGTTATCTTGGAATTTATTTTTAAAGTCTAAATTCACCATTGTATAAGAAAATTAGTACAGTATTTCACATTTTCCAAATTTTCCATATTCATAGCTACCAGTTCAGTGTTCAGTTGTCCTCTTAATTATTTGTTCACTTATGAATATAGGGAAAACAAGTTATATTAAACATAAATATCTATTTACTTATGTGATTTATCAAAAATATGATAAAATCAAACTTGTTTTCAAGTAATAAACAAATCTTAAATATACGGTATCAAAACAATAAAATTATAAAAATTTCTAGAGAAAAACAATATAAACTGAAAGAGGCTTTGGTACACAGTGATTGCATCATTCAACTACTACGTTACCCCAGTATAATAATTAACAGTTAATAATTAATTAGTATCAAGTCAGAATTAACACAAAACACAGTGGACGCTCCATACACCAGTATGGGGTTTATTGAGGCCCATTTATTTCCGTTATTGTATTTAGCATACAATAATTTGATTTAATGTGCCATTTATAATATTTACCGTACATTCGCTCACATTCGAGGGGGGGGGGGGGGTTACATTTTTTTTTTTACATTTGTTTCCATTTTTTAGTTAGGCAATTTGTTGAGCAAAATTATTTGTGTATTTCTTACATAGGATAGCTAGAAAAGCCACTCAAGTCATCATCCCGTCATAGATTGAGATCGGTTAAGCAGACCAAATTAGAATACCAAATTAACAGTACCTTCACATATGAGCGATTCATCCGGTGCGCTTTCTGACATCTCCGATAGTGAAAATTTCCCTACACCCATTTCTCTACCTACCCCTCGCCCTTCAAACATACTCCCAAACACACAAACATCCGCATGATCACCCCCAGCTCAGTATAATTTAAGACGTAGAAATGAATAAAATTGTCCCCTTATAATTTTGCAAATCATTTGCTCTTGTAGCTCTACCACCAAAATTTCTACTGGAGTTGCTATAGAAAAATTTGCAAAAGGAAAATTTTTGAAAGGACACGCAGACATTTTCATCAATTTGCAACCACCTGCTCGAATTAAAACCAATCTCCTTCAAATTAAAAGCCGATTAAATACACTCGAAAGTAAAATTGTCGGTTCTTTTGAACATATCCAGGGAAAAGACCAGATTAGTCGCCCTTTATTAGAAAACACAGCCGAAAACATTCAAACTACAACACACACCCTATCAGATATATTAGCATTACCATGGATACAAACTGTAACTCAAACTCAGCAGAATCTAATCGAAGAAGTAAAAGGGGATTGATCGATATGGGAGAAAAAATATTCAAAGGCCTATTCGGATTGGTAATCGAAGAAGACATTAGAAAAATTGAACTCAGATTGAATCTCTTCGCGCGAAATCGACAATATAGTGGACACATTCTAGAACAAACCATCGAATCGGACAAATTTACACACCTTGACTCTCTGTTATCTAAATACAAAGAACATGGAAGATACCTAGAATTAGTTGAAATAATTAACATACAGGGCATACATCTGACGGCAAATAAGCTTAGACGTTCTTGATTTATTTATTATTAGTTTTCTGGGTGCTGCTGTAGGTTTTAGGCGTTTTCTTTTGTTAGTGAACAGCAAAAAATCTGTCTCATTAAAATGCTCATTACATATCACTATTCATTTTATGTTTGGGCTAAATTTTAGGTCCATTCTTCCACAATTAGGCACCCAGATATTAAAAAGATCTTCAGTTTTAGGGAAATTACCACGGCACACTTTAAAGGCATTTTGCATTTATTTACAACATACAACTTTAATTAACTTTCAATGCTTTGAATATGAGACGCCATTAATTTTTTGTTTACAGTTGAGTCATTACGTCATCAACCCCCAACAGCTTTGATTGGCTGCAAAATATCTTCCGTCCGAGTTGCATAATTATAATATTGCAATCTTTAAGAGTATTAATTCATTAAGAAATTATAAAGTAAATATGTAATTTTATAGAAATAAATTTTGTACATTGTAATTACTTAATATAATTTGCCTGATTTACCATCATTTTAAAAATGTATACTACTATAACTATTTGCTTCTCAGTGGGGGTTTGAAGCGCAGGCATTTTCACAAGAGTAATCGCCTAGACCAGCGTTCCTCAACCTTTTTTGTACTGCGGACCCCTTATCAAAATCTTGATATTTTTGGGACCCCCTCCTCAAAAATTATCTTTTGCATTATGATTAAGTAGCATATAGACAAACTGAGGTATCCAGATTAGTATAGTTTTTGGATCACCTGAAGCTCAGGGCCCCCAGCCTTCTTTAGTTAGCCTTATAAGGCTAACTAACGAAACTATCATGACTTAACCTAACCAATCGTTAGGTCAACTGTGCGCCCTTGACGACTGGTTAGGTTAAGTCGTGATATTTTTGTTAGTTAGCCTTATAAGGCTAACTAACAAAGGCTGGGGGCCCTCATCGGTGCTACTGCAGTATGCGGTCTACCGTTAAGTTTCTACTGTAGTATGCGGTCTACCGTTAAGTTTCTACTGTAGTATGCGGTCTACCGTTAAGTTTCTACTGTAGTATGCGGTCTACCGTTCAAAATATTTAAAAGGAATTGAAAATGAATTGAAAGGAATTATAATTTAATTTACACAATTAAGGAATTATTAAAGAAGTTAAACATACTACTATCGCATACTTAACGGTAGACCGCATACTACAGTACGCCCTTGATGATTGGTTAGGTTAAGTCGTGATATTTTCGTTAGTTTTAACGAAAATATCACGACTTAACCTAACCAATCGTCAAGGGCGTACAATTAACCTACTAATAAAATAATAAGAAGATAAGAAGCTATAATTAAAAGGTAGACCGCCGAATCGTAGGTAGACCGCATACTACAGTAGCACCCCCTCATCTTCAGGTGATCCTAGTTTTTTAGTCTTGATTTATACTTCAAAGTCGGAGTAAAAATGTAATAATATTATTCTAACAAAACAAACAAAACCATTAATCAACCTAAATTCTAAAACGTATCTCACGAACCTATTTCAATAATTTCAATCGAACGACCGAGAAACACGTGCAAAAGTCGATAAAACACTCACGAAAACACGAAAAACATCGTCTCAGAACGTTTGTTTTTTAAGGTTTCAAAAGTAACCGAAAATGTTATCGGTTAGAGGTCAAAATTTGCCACCACAAAAAAGGGAAAAAAAAATTGTTTTGCTGAATATAATCTAGTCAATTCACGGACCCCTTAAACACAACTCACGGACTCCCTGTTGAGAACCACTGCCCTAGACCAGAGTTTTTCAAACTTTTTGAAGCCATGGAACCTTTATTTAAAAAAAAATAAAAAAATATAAAAATTCACGGAACCTTGACCAACATATAAAATTTTAATGATATAAGGCAAATGGTGATAAAACACAATTTATGCTCACTGCACTTTATTTATGTAATTTATGAAATTTACATATACAGTTATATGAATTTCACAAAAAAAAAATATAAGTTTAGAAATTTACATGAAAAAAAAGGAGACCGCTTACTTTTATTGACCTATTTATTTTAAATTCTCCTCCCCACATTACTGTCAGCATAAAAGAAATTATAAGTATAAAAAATATCATGTTTATTGTCAAATTAAAGTTTTCAATGCAAAATAATTAAAAGTGAGGAATTTTACAGTTATTGAGGAGTAATTTTAATAGTTAATCAAACAAATAAATATTCAATGGAATCATTATTTCTAGCCTACTACTGACGAACTTATATTTTCGTTAGCAAAGATCTTTATAAAACATCATCATATATTTGTATAATATGCATTGTGGAAACTAACACACATTTACACTGCGTTTAATAACATTAATAACATTTCCTTGTGGTCATCAGCTATGTTTTGTTTACAAAATGGGTTCCTGTAAGTTTTTTTTTCCCACATAGTCTCCATCCTTTTCTACGGGTTTCCTCCACCTCGAAACAAGGGCCTTTATTCTTTGCTGGTAAAAGTCCACTGGGTTCCGCTGGAGCCACCTCTTACCCTCCTCAACAACCTCATCGTCACTCTGAAACTTTCTTCCACGAATATCATCTTTCATTGGCTCAAACAAATGGAAGTCTGAAGGTTCCAGATCCAGGCTGTATGGAGGGTGGGGTAACACAGTCAAGCGCATTTTTGTGATGGCCTTTGCAAACTGTTGTGTGGTCTTGCGTTATCGTGCAAAAGAAGGATGTCTTCTAGTTTTGTCTCCGGTCGAACTCGCTTTATACGTCTCTGGAGTCTCTGTATGGTAGCAATATATGCCTCTGAATTGATTGTTTGTCTTTTGTTCATAATGTCCACCAGAATCACCCCTTTCCTGTCCCAGAAGATGGTGGCCATAACCTTTCCTGCAGAGGGAGCCATTTTGAACTTTTTCTTGCGTGGGGGGTCTGCGTGATGCCACTCCATAGATTGGCGTTTTGTTTCAGGTTCAAAGTAGTATACCCAAGTCTCATCCCCAGTCACAATTCGAGAAAGGAAGTCATCCCTTTCTGTCTCGTATCAAACCAACGACTCAGAAGCAATTTCTTTTCTTTGGGCTTTGTGATCTTCAGTCAGTTCGCGAGGAACAAACCGTGAACACACTTTTGAGTATCCCAGTTGCTGAATTATCGTATTCACACTTGCTTCACTAATTCCTAGCTCCAGTGATAGCTCCTTGTATGTGACGCGCCGATTTGATCGAATGATGCTGTTAGCACATTGCACAGTGTGAGATGTCACAGCCGATGCCGGGCGACCGCTACGTGGCTCATCACCGAAGCTGGCTCTCCCTCTTTCCGATGATCTCACGTTTAGACCAGCGTCCAACTGTGCTTCGATCAACAACAGCATATCCGTAAACGTTTTGTAGACGTTTGTGAATATTTCCAACTGTTTCCTTCTCTGCAGTTAAGAACTCAATAACAGCTCTCTGTTTACGACGCACATCACTGTCAGACGCCATTTTCGAAACTGCGTTAACCATCAGTTTTATAGAAGGGCGTTTAAAAGCGGTTTTATACAAGGAGGGGAGGCTCAAACTGGAAAAACCCGGTTATGTGAAGCGCAGAAAGTTCAAACTTACTGCCCAAAAGACAGCCCCATGGCCTATTATTTAGCTAAGAAAAAAAGGTGCGGGGAAATATATTGAGTGTCTCCTAGTACATTGTCTTCGAGTAACAATTTACTTAACGTTTTTAGTTAATTTTCGCATCGCCATACTTTTGCTACCTAGTTCACCTCCTTTCTTCTTTCTCTCCAGTGTCTTCTTGAGTTCGACAGTTTTCTTTTTGGAATAGAAATGCAGGGGAGCATCGATGAACTTTGTAATCAGTTTGCTCTTCAGATTGTGGCACGTGCTCAGATTAAAGTCTCTGGTTTGAATTTCTGTTTTCTCCACAAGTACCCTTTTGATATTTGTGTCTTCCATTAAACTACTCTGTGCTTTCCGAAACACACACACACACACACACACACACACACATACATATTATATATATATCCCCACCCATTAAACTCCCTTCTTTTAACATTATCCCGCTTAAACTGTCTGATAGATTAATAAGATGAAACTAGAAAATAATTTATTTATTACACATTTGCACAAGAGGCGCGAGAAATGAGAGTCACATTTGCATGAAACACAATACATCAGAAAAACCTATTTTCATGCAAAAATTGGGTTCCCGGTGCTAAACCGAATCTTTACCACGTAATTGGGAATTTATTTTCAATCTAGAGAATTTTGGACTTCTCTCTCGGGAATTTCTGGTTTGGCTTTGTGGGAGCCAGGGCCGTTTCTAGCCATTAGGGGGCCCTAAGCAGTATACCCATTTGAGACCCCACCCTTCCATCCACCAACTCACGCCTTACTACAGCACCTCAGCACACACATACAAAAAATGGCTGTGTTAATAAAAAAACAATTATGAAACAATTTTAATGAAACATTCATGTCCAAAACAACAAATATGTACTGTACTTTCAGAAGACAAACAGAAAAAATACTCTTCATGAAATTCCTGAAAATTAGCTTATACATTATTTAGAATAAATGACACAGAACTATGTATAAAAAAATAATGCAATTATCAACTACCAAACAATTACTAACTCTACGATACAATCGTGTAATAGCTAACAGTTATACAGAACAGTTTGTATCTTCAAAATTTTTGACTCCTAGATTTTTTATGGGCGAAATCATCACTAACATCATCATATGAAATCTCCCTGCCAACGTCCTGGTTGATGCTTATGATGCCAAGGCCACTGAGGCGATCCTGCCCCATTGATGATCTGAGGTAGTTCTTGATTAGCTTCATCTTAGAGAAGCTCCTCTCGGCTGACGCTACTGTCACAGGTAGAGTGCAGGCAATTCTTAGTGCAACCCAGAGATTGGGGTATAGTTTCTCCAGTTGCTTCTGATGAATGAAGGAGAGAAGTTCCAATGCAGTCATGTTGTGTGAAGATAAAGTCGGCAAGTTCTTAATTTCAAGGGCCAGTTCTCTTCCATCAATGTCAGAGTCAGCTCCAAAGCTCAGTATCTTAGAGAGCTTTTCACACTTGCAGGACAAGTCTTCCTTGTTCATTGTGGTGAAGTTTAGGAGAACCCCAAATATGTCCCTCACATCATCTAATGTTTTGAATCTCTCATTTATTGACCCGATGGCACAATCCACCACTACATTGAAAAAGTTGACTTCCAGCCTCTTTAAGGCTTCTGTAAATGGTTCGTCAGGAGCTTCGTAAGCAAAGTGCTTTTTTGTGGATCTGAGCCTCTTCTCCTTCAGCACAGCCTCCACATTCATTTCCTCACACATGTTCCTAGCTACGACTTGTGCTGCGACAAAACTTGTGTTTCTGTAGCTGGTGAGTGAGTCTTTTGTTTTTGTGAGGAGGTTGACTGCCACATCAAACTGCAAACTCCCAGTTTTTAGCCGCAGTTCCAGATCTGAGCTATTTTCATGGCCTTTCAGAAGCGAACCAACGTTTATCCAGTCTGAAAGTCCATCCGTAATTAGTTTGTACGACTTCCTTGAAAACAACTTGCAGCAGAAGCAATAAAGAGCATCATTCCTTCTAGAGTACATCAGCCAGCTTCGCTTTATTTTTTCCCCATTAATTAATGTTCTGTACATGTAATGGTGATGAACGCTTCTACCGTCCTCTCTTTCAGGGAATGTGAAATCTGGACTGATTTGAAATGGTCCTCGAGACACCAGATCTGTCTTCAAGGCATCTGACAGGACAACTGGCCAGTCATACCGATCAAGCGGTGGAGCAGATCTTGTTTCTTGTTGCTTAGTAGAAATGCCTGTGTGTGGTGTTTGAAGTTGAACAGAAGATGGGCCACTTGTTAGTTCATCAGGCTCTACTTCTACTGGTGTTTGAGGTTGCATAGAGGATGGTCCTGCTGTTGGCTCATGATGCTCATCAGGCTTTGCTGAGGATGGCTTTTCCAAATATTTCAGTAGTGCTCCTGAGAAGAACATAACATTACATGTTCTGTTAATTTTTGCTAAAATACTCTTTCTTATCTTGTTTGATAATTGATCTGTGTGAACAGAATTTGAGGTGATGTGATCCATTAAATTTCACATTTCGAAATATTATAAATGTTACAGAAACTAGCTTACTCTACACGATTCCTGAGCACTTGCCTAGCTTGATGGTCTACCTAACCTAGTTGCCTGAACTGTAATCATAAGAATATACAAGTGGCACATCTCACCTATGCTATTGGAAAGCTTCTCCTCCTCTATTTTCTTCTTTTTCCGTTTTGCAGCTCCTGATGGATAATGTCGTTTCATTTTCCAAGATGCACGAAGTCACATCTAGTTAACTACAATTAATATGCTAAATAATAATAAATAATAATCATGATAATAATGATGATGATGATAATAATAATAATAATAATAATTGTTATAATTGTAACGTTAATCAAATACATTCAAATATAATCAGACCATTTAGGTTTTAACCAACAAAATTCACATTATCTGAAAAAGATGAGAAAAGAATTAATAAACTTGAAAACATAACGAAAATAATCCTAGGTTTTAAAGTGTTACAAAATCTCTTAATAATTAGTAAATTGGTGAAATAATGTTTTACAATACTAGAAAAATTACGCATTTAGGAAAGTATAAGCATATAGTAAGAATAAAGTTAAATAATATAGAAATAAGATCTCACAATAGTTATTTACACATAACGACCAAAACGTTTCGTTTGTCTTCGTTTTATCACATTTGTCTCATACAAAAACTTTAATTAATACGACAATAATAATAATAATAATAATAATAATAATAATATAATAAATAATAATAATAATAACAATAATATTAATAATAACTTCAGCTATATTCCTATTCTTGCCCACTGAGCTATGACCTGGGAGCCTGTCTAGGGGCCCCCTAGTAGCAGCGGGGCCCTAAGCGGCAGCTTAGTCTGCTTATGCCAGGAAACGGCCCTGGTGGGAGCCCTGCTTGTTACTAACTTCTTATTAACTTCAATTCAGAATGCTAGTATTAAATTAGACAATACTGTAGGGTAGAATCAATTTGGGTTGATATTTGTGTTTCAGGCAAGGAGTACATTCAGGTAAGTGCATTTTACAGACCTCCAAACCAAACACAGGAAGTTGATAATAAATAAAAGTTGTAATTCCATAACATTAATTATCACTGTTCAACAAAGATTCTGTTCCTCTGGCAGTGTTGGTGGGTGGCAGTGGCGAAACTAGGTTGTTGTGGGCCATGGTGCAAAATATTCATATGCCCCCCCCCCCTAAAAAAAAAAAAGCGTCACAATGCGAATTGATAAATATTTACAAAACTTTAGACACAATATATCTACTCACCGTTTATTTAAAGTCAACTTTTCTGGCTTTCATTTCAGCAAAAGTGGTCACCATTTAGCCAGTTTAGGACAACAATTTGAATAGCGAATCTCTCTATTTTTAACATGGCAACAATGATATTTACTTTTTTATAGTTATTCTTATTAGCTAATCTTTCGATTTGTACTTGCTTTATAAGTACAATTTTTATATATTAAACAAATCTATGATGGATCCCCAAGGCTGTGGGCCTCGGTGCACTGCACCACCTGCACCCTCAGTAGTTTCGCCACTGGTGGGTGGTCCTTACTGATTTTTAGTGCTGATTTAAAAAATACGTTAAATTTAAATTCCATCACCCACAGTTATATATATGTAGTGACTACTGAAGTGGCAGAAACGTTTGAAAACACCTTAGCAATGTTCCGTCAATACAAACACGACCAAGATGACGTCACACAAGCACGACCAAGATGACGTCACACAAGCACGACTAAGATGACGTCACAGCGCGGGAATATTTTCAAGACAGCACGCATCGACTTCGTTACAAGGACCTCAAGCCGGGTCCTGAAGTCCTTGTAACGAAGTCGATGTGTGCCGTCTTGAAAATATTCCCGCGCTGTGACGTCATCTTGTCAAGTGTACACCTTATTATTTCAACTGTAAACAATCAGCATATTCTATCTCATTCATAAATAATTTACTTTGTGTAATAAAGGAAGAAAACTCATTCTATCAATCAACCTAATTAATAACTTAATTAATAACATAATTTGATCCGCAAAGATCTGGTGACCTCGGCCTAAGCATTTATTATTAACATTCAATTAACCGTAATTATCATCATTCATTATAGTACCGATTTACGCATTAAACCAGGCCCGGATCAAGGGGGGGCACAGTGGGCATTTGCCCTGGGCACCCCCGATGATTTTTTTAATAGGGCCCCCCGACGAAAATATAAACATATCGGTGGAGGATAGATATCAGTAGTATATTGGTGGATCTTTTGGATGAGCAGTTTTGCCAGATTGCCTTTTTTCAAGCTACTTGTAGCTTTTTGTGGCCAATAGCTTGAAAATTTGGGCAATGGCTTATGACTTATTTTTTAGCTTATTTAAAAAAAAAAAAAAACTCAGGGTTAAGATTTGAAAATATTTTTATCAAACTTTATATTACAAATCGTAGATTTCAGATCAAGTTCAATCTTTCAAGATTTTTGTTGTAATTTTGCAGTTTCAGTAATAATAATAATTGGCAACGTTACTTAATTGAATTTACATGTGATTATGGTTCTGCCGCGCGCTTCTTTTTAGTGTTAGTGAATATTTTTGATAAATTATTTATCACTGATAGTTGTGGTAACATTGTTCAATTACTATTCATTAATTTTTTAAATGTCTAATAAATTAATATTTTTTAATAATTTAATTAATATATATTTAATAATTTAATTAATATATATTTAATAATTTAATTAATATATATTTAATAATTATATTTAATTAATAAATATTTAATAATAGGCTTACCATAATTTTCTTTCCTCAAACCGGGACACTTAGTTAATTAAATGCACATAGTGGCGTAACTAAAATTTTGGGGGGCCCAGTTCAAAATTGAGTGCAAAGCCCCTACCTCACTAATATTTGTCACAACAAAATATCGCAAATTTTAAAAAAAGCAAGCTTATTTTTTTGCTTTCACCTATCATGTTTTAACGATTGTTTATGTTAAATTCGCAAACTTGAAAACTAAACTTATGCTTCTAATCCCAATAGAGAAGCAAATGGTGAAGAACTAATTCAGTTTTCCAATTTTGCGAAGGAAAGTGTTCAAAACCATTTGCACAATTACAGTTACTGCATGAACTTGGAATTGAGCAAGCATTCCCGAATGTGCATGTGGCTCTCAGAATGTACTTCTGTCTGATGGTAACTAACGCTTCGGGTGAGCGTTCGTTTAGCAAACTGGCGCTCATCACAAACAAGTTACGCTCGACGATGCGTGATAGCAGACTTTCAGCAGTGGTCGCACTGAGCATCGAAAGTGATGTCATGAAGAAAATCGATGTTGATCGCACAATTAATGCTTTCTTAGACTACAAGGATCGAAATCCCAGTAACTGAGACTGGTGTTTTTGAAATAAAATGATGTTAATATGATGAAATATGATAATAAATGATGTTAATATGATGAAATATGACAATAAATGATGTTCTGATTTGTCTGTTTTTTATTAGAGCCCCTTTACGTAATGTGCCCTGGGCCCCCTTACGTAATGTGCCTTGGCCCCCCGAACCCATGATCCGGCCCTGCATTAAACTGGCCACTATAAACTGGTAACTATAAATTGGTGACCCCGGAGTGACTCGAACATCCCAGCCAAACCAAAGGTGAAATCAGTGCAAACATTTTTTTTCAAGTGACATTTTAACAAACTGTGTATAACATTCAGTTTTCTTCTGCATAAGGAAACAAACCAAATTTGAAAATTTTCGCCACATGGAGAGCTTTCATCCAACGAACCAAAGCTGTGGCCAGCATTTTCCCCGTCTTCAAGGAGGCAAACCCCCGCCCACATTCTCCCCGGATAGCGGTCGACCTCCCCCACCTCCAAGTTTCCCGCATCTACGAAAGTTTTTCTGCGTATTGTTTCGTCAACACCTTGTCCAAATATATTGAACGTTCTTCTTCGGCCCCTGTACGAAAAATCATTTCGCAAGACCTCTTTTGACTACACCCCTACTTCACTAGCGAACTTTTCATCAAGCACAAAGTGTTTTTTTTTTTTCCACCCCACGCCTACGGGAATGCTTAAAAAGCATTCTTCAAGCAAACAAGCAAGGACACACACTTCCACGTAACGTGAGGACAAGCAAAGCACAGACACACCAGGCACAGGGTTGGGATCCCATGCCTTCTTCAACTGTCTGTTTGCATCATTCCGTGGATTCACTACTCCTACTTGTTTCCATGAACGACGCATTTTTCTTCCTTCGGCAGGAGCGTATTCATCGAGGAGAATTTTACACGCGACAAAATTGTGGGCACCGCTTGCAAACTCGTACAGTTCCCCGTCCCCCTTCTCGTCACCAGCTCCACAGCCTCCCCCATTCCTCCCATCGCAGCACCCTACCTCATGCCACTTTTTACGACTCTTCGTGCGAGCGTCGTCAGTAAGACTTTCACGCTTCAGAACGAAACATTTTTTATCGCTTGCATCAAACGATCTCTTCTTTTCTCGCTCACTTCGCTCTCTGGGGAAAGACTACTTGTAGTGACTACTGAAGTGGCAGAGACGTTTGCAAACACCTTAGCAATGTTCCATCAATACAAACTCGACCAAGATGACGTCACACAAGCACGACTAAGATGACGTCACAGCGCGGGAATATTTTCAAGACAGCACACATCGACTTCGTTACAAGGACTTCAGGACGCGCTTGAGCTCTCCCTCCGAAAACAATCAGTGGCACGCAAGATCTCATCATGTAACAACGTGTGCAGGCCCCATTGGCCTGCTGTCATTCACCTAACTTTATATAAAGACTAATCATTACCTCGTGCGTTATTAATATCAAGTCATTATTATATCGAAATCATTATTCAAGTGTACACTTTATTATTTCAACTGTAAACAATGAGCATATTCTGTCTCACTCATAAATCATATATTTTGTGTAATAAAGGAAAACTCATTCTATCAATCAGTCTAATTAATAACTTAGTTAATAACATAATTTGATCGGCAAAGATCTGGTGACCTCGGCCTAAGTATTTATCATTAACATTCAATTAACCGTAATTATCATCATTCATTATAGTACCGGTTTACGCATAATTGGCCACTGTAAATTGATTACTATATATATATATAAGCAAAGAACCACATGGAAAAGGAAAAGGAAACACGAAGTCCGAGCGCTTTCGTGATGTATTCACAGCTTCACGAAAGCGCTCGGACTTCGTGTTTCCTTTTCCGTTTCCCTGTGGTTCTTTGCTTATAAAAAGATCACATGTTGCTTTGTGATTTCTTTGCATTTCTTTGATTTCTTTGGACGGTTTGTTTGCTGTTGTGGCGGTTACACGTGTTTCGATCGAAGTCCGAATAAAAGCGGTATTACAGTAAAAATCCTGCAGTTAATCAATTTTAAACGGTGCCGATATTGTGAGTTAATTGATAGTGCATAGTGGTATTTCTTTTTAAAAAAGTAAAAATCGCGGCATATACCAAAAAAGAAAGTAAATAAAAACAAAGTGAATTAATATATACAGCATTTTTTTTTCCGAGTCTCTCTTTGTGAGGAAAGTTTTGTTTTTGAAGTGCCCGCAAATATCCCCCCATTATCCCCCGCAGCCACAGTCGAGAGGACCAATCAGTGAGAAGTATACAGCGTGCCACATCCTCCATCCCCCGCCCCCGGAGTAACGGAAAATTCTTTCCCTCACCCAGCTTGAGTCATCCCCCACCCAATACCTCCCATAATACCCCTTTTTGAGTCACTTCACCAACATGGAAATTAATACATACCCGCAACTCTGTGGTATCTTTAAGGATGCAACAGATGAGACAGGGGCGATGAGGTGAGAGTTTTGTCAGCTACTTTTTTATTTTAAATGCTTAGAATGGGGAGATGAAAAAATCTCCCTTATAACGAACGCAAAGCAGTTTAATGGGATAAAATTTTTCTGCGAAAACTGCTTGACCGAATTAAACTCCTTTACAGTATTTAAAGCAGAAAGAGACTACGAGAAGAGAATGAAAGAGGAAAGTGGGAACAAAGAACAGTGGAAAACAGAAGAAACGGAGAAAGGCGAAATAGAAAAAATCAAATACCGTCACAAAACGAGGCCGAAAATACACAGGCGACAAAGAGTGTAAAAACAACACACAGCATAAGGGCAACGAAGGACACAAACACAACTAGCACAAATAGGACAAGACAAGAGGGCAGTCAAGAAAACAGAGTGAAACTGTCCCCCAATAAGGAGCAAAAAACAATCAGGCCACGAGTAAATATGGGGAAGGAATTATATGCAGATATTATATAAAAGATAATTGCAGATTTAAAAGAGGACAATATATATATGAACATCCCCCATTATGCAATTTCTTCTATGATAATGATCATTGTAAATTTGGAGACAGATGTAAATTCTACCACCCGGACATTTGCAGGACTTAAGCAAAATATGGAACCTGCAAATTCGGGAAAAAATGCTACTATCAACATCTCCCGACGGACTCAAAGAACAAAGGAAAAAGTTTAAATGACAATAGGAATAACAATAACAATAGGAACAACAATAGGAACACAATAAGCTAACAAGAAAATTTTTCAACATTGCGGACCTGTTACGGATGCTAAATGTCATCCACATGCAGTTGACACAGCTGGAAACCCCCGAGCCAACCCGCTACCGGGCAAGAAGCTACCGGTACAAGTAGACGGAAACGGATCTCTCTCGGAGGATCATAGGGCAACGAATCAAGAGATATCGAAAGAAAACGAACTTGAAATGCACAAGGGGCAACGAAAAACAGAGAACATAAAAATTGTCCCGGCTAATATTCAAGGAATAAGACCAAACCAATCACTCAATAAGGTTTCGTACCAGAAAGGATTTATGGACGAAACAAGGGCGGACATCGCATGCCTCACAGAAACTCATCTTAAGGATTGCCAAGAAAATTGGGAAAACTGCGAACATTGTACTGATAAGAAAGAGATAAATATAGAGGGCTTCATCTTACTAAGAGCGGATAGAACGACGAGACGTAAAGGTGGCTGTGCTATTTATGATTTCCTGAAGACACGGGAAAGATTCAACGAAAATCAGCATGGATTCCGATCAGGTAGATCATGCCTATCACAACTAATAGAACACTACAACAATATCCTAGATGCATTGGAAGGCAATGACAATTACGATGTCATATACACAGATTTTGCTAAAGCTTTCGACAAATGTGACCATGGTATAATAGCACATAAAATGAAATATATGGGAATAACAGGCAAAGTGGGAAAATGGATCTACACCTTCCTCAGGGAACGTCTGCAGGTCGTCAAAATTCAAGGTATATCATCATCAGAATCGGAAGTACGCAGCTCAGTACCACAAGGGACAGTACTGGCCCACTCCTGTTCATTATCATGCTAACAGATATAGACAGCTAAGTAAACAGCAACAGTATAGTAACATCCTTTGCAGACGATACAAAGATCAGCAGAAAAATCAGCGATGTACATGACGTGGAGGCCTTGCAGAGGGACACGAACAAAATATACAAATGGTCAGAAGACAACAACATGTCATTTAACACCAAGAAATTTCAGCTCTTGAGATATGGTAGAAAAGAAGAACTTAAACAGACTGCATATTATGCTCCAGATAGACAGGAAATTCAGAGAAGCACGAAAGCGATCGATCTCGGGATAATAATGACAGATGATGCGAAATTCGAAACACAAAATCAGGTAGCGATAAATAAAACAAAAAGAGTCGCCGGACAGTTACTAAGAACGTTCAAGAGAAGGGACAGGACAGTAATGATTCCCCTGCTAAAAATACTGATTATATCAAAACTTGAATACTGCTCAGTTTTGACGTCTCCATATAAAAAAAGAAGAAACTAATAAACTAGAAGAAACGCAAAGGCATTTCACAGCCAAGATTGATGGCTGCAAAGAACTCGACTACTGGGAAAGACTACGTAAACTAAATCTGTACTCCCTGGAAAGAAGAGAGGGGTACACCATAATCTACATATGGAAAATGATCGGAAAACTGGTACCAAACCTAAAACTAAACCCAATTACCATTCAAACAACACTGGAAAATAGGAAAGGCAGAATGTGTAGTGTTCCCAAATTAAAGGCCCGATAAGGGACCTCCTCAACTCTGAAGGAAAATAGCTTGGTTGTCAGGGGGCCAAGACTTTTCAACCAGTTTCCAAAGTACCTCAGAAACGTAACGGGGGTCAAAGTTGAAGTCTTCAAAAGAAGACTGGATGCCTGGCTCAGGACGGTACCAGATGAGCCGGGCGTGCCTGGCTATGTACGGTGGAGAGCGCAAGAAAGCAACTCGCTCCTCCACCAAGCCAGACCTAGAGGCGGGGCCACCAGCTTGACCTCCGTGTGAAGAGAGTCCAACGTACGAAACAACATAAGGTTCATAAGGTATATATATATATATATATATATATATATATATATATATATATATATTATATATATAATAATATATATATATATGAGTTGGAAGTGAAAGTGGCAATACCTTCTCTGTTGTGCTCCAAGCTTTTTTACAAATTGTTGAAGTACAGTATTATATTATTAATTCTGTAGATTTGGCTTTGTTCAGATTATTAAGGTACAAATAGCTCCATTCTGAAGTCTTAAGCTTAATTTAACTCAGTATTTAGAGAGATCTAGGGGTTCATTCAGTGCAAGCCCAGTTTTGGCTTGATTAACCTAGGCCCCCATTAGCTTATTCCACCCAGAAGATAGCGTAACTTAAACCATAAAGCTTTTAACCGAGTTAAAGAATAGTATTTAAGATGACTTTAGACTGTGACTAAGGTTTGTAAGAAGAAAGTTAGAGAGGGGGTTAAGGCTGTAGCATGTGAGAGTTGTAATGATTCTTACCTGGTATTCTTACCTAATTAGGTTTCCAAGCCTAGCCAGAGAACACCAAAACTGCCAACACGCCAGCCCATTGTGATCATTAACAAAGGAAGAAATGACAGGGTGAAGCTAAAGCTAGAAAGTGTGTTTAAGCCAAAAGTGATCACTCATGGAAGTCATGGAGCCGCTGCCCCAGATGGACCTCCAGAGAGTGCTTGAATACAAATAAAGTGCATGAGCACATATAGCAGAACTTCAGAAAGTAGTGAATTTCAGATGGGTACGACTGACAGAAAAATCTTGCACAGAACTCATGGTAGAACCGAGAGTAAAATATTTTAAATGGATGACCTCTAATACTCGTTTGAGGTTTTTTAAACAAGTCAGAAGGATTAATAGGTGAATGGCCATGAAATATTGTCAACACTGTATCATGTCAGCTCTAAGAAGCCTGCCCTGGATAGATAAAAGCTGTAGTGGTACTTTCCTGTTATCCCGGACCCCAAACTTTTCCGTTATACCCCACAAATTGACAATTGGTTAGGTTTAGTCGTGATATTTTTGTTAAAACTAATGAAAATATTACAACTTAACCTAACCAATCATCAATATATATACAGGGCGTCCCAAAAAAATGTATACACACTTTAAATACTTATAAAGGCAGTGTTTATTAAAATACATTTCATTTTCAAAATGTAATAGAATCTACAGATATTATTTAATTGTTTTGTCAACGCCTGTTTTCAAACTGACGTCCGTTCTGGTCCAGGCACTGCTGATAACGCGAAGCAATGGAATCGAAAACATCACGAAACATTTCGTTTGGTATTTGTGTGCATTCTCGTTCAATGGCTGCTCTCAATTCAGCGACTGTTGCAGGTTTATAGCGTAGACTTTGTCTTTTACGTATCCCCATAAAAAAAAGTCTAGTGGTGGGAGGTCTGGTGAACGCGGAGGGTATTCTACGAAACCCCTTCGTCCAATCCACATCCACATCGTGCCAAGTACCACTCGCAATACTCCACTCTTCGGTCCGGATCATCATCTTCATTAATAGCATGGACTAATCTTGGAATGTAACTTTTCCATTGACAGCGCTTCAAAATGCGTTGGACAGACGATTCTGAAATTCCTACCTCACGACTCGCTTGCCGCACAGATTTTCTTGGACTTTGGTGATACGTTTCCAGTACTCTTTCTTGCTTTGTGGGGCTTGTCGATGTCCGTGGTCTTCCGGAACGCTTCTTGTGGACATTCTGAACAGTTCCATCGGCTTCAACCTTATCTCTAATTCGAGTGATGGTAAGTCGCGTTGGTGGATCTGTTTGAAACTCCCTCCTAAACTGTCTTTGCACTTCAACTGCGTTTTCACACTTCCAGTAGCATTTTAGAATGAATTTCCTTTGTTCAAAGCTTAGTCTGACTGCCATTATTAATTCTAATGGGTTTAACTTGGAAAGAAAGAAACATCAATTGAGCTATCAGCTGTTAAAGTGTGTATACATTTTTTTGGGACGCCCTGTATATATATATATATATATATACGAGGATATCCTGGGGTCCGGAATAACAGGAAAGTACCGCTGTAATCTATTAAGTCTCTCAGAATAGGAGACGTTTTCAGACCCAGTAATGTGCTTAGTCCACCTACGCTGCACTCTCTCAAGCATACCCAAGTCACCAAATAACCCAAGTTCCATACCACTAAAGAAAATTCTAGAATGGGTCTTATATGACTGATAAAAAGCGACATCATAAACTCTGAACCTCTGCAAATTATAGATTTTAGCAGGTTGGATGCCAAGTCACTAACCTTATTGACAACTGAGCAAATATGTAGATGGAATTTTAATTTATTGTCCACTATCACCCCCAGATCAGTAGCAGACTGAACAAATTTAATTGGTTAGCTATCAATATAATATTCAGAGTAAGGGCCCAAGTACTGCCACGCTGCACCTGATCTTTGAAATCGAAGCACACAGCACTTGGACACATTCAGAAAGAGCCCCCCAGGAGCCAGCTGTGGCACAAAGGGTGCTGATATCATTCTGGCATTGGTTTACACCTGAAAGTATTGATACTAAGGATTAAAAGAATTATTATTAATATATGTATATATTCTAGTGATATTTAGGAATTTTTAAAATTCACTAGAATTTTATTGTTGGTAACATCAAGTTCTTTTTTAAAAAAAAGGGTTATGATACGTGGTTGCGGCCATTGTGACTTTTTCTTTTGATGTTTTGACATTGTTGAATTTTGTTCTTGAAAATGAAATTTTGATAGATTCTAAAATTGCTATTGAGTATTGTTGGAATCGTATCTCTTGTTCTTTATTAGTTTGTTTTGAATTGTTTGTGTTGAACCTTGCTTAATTTCCATTCAGTCTAAGCTAAGTTAGACTTTGGATATCTGGCTTAGAACAACCAGGCTTCGTTGTTTAAGTTATTGTTGGCTTCGTTGCTTAAGTTGTTTGATTAAGTTAATGTTTGTTTCGTTGCTTGTTTAAATTACTGTTTAAGTTTCTAAATTTTATACAAATTAATTGTGGGTGGAATAACATAAATGCTACCTTATCCAAGTAAAATTATTTGGAAACCTCAAGATTGCAACTCTCGTAACATAAAGGAAAAGAAATGGAATATAAGGATAAATCGCAATTATATATCAATATATAGGTCTATAGTTTAATTTTAAATCTAATACTTTTCCAAATCATTTTAGTTTTTTCTTGTCTCTTGGGTTTCCACTTAATAGGTGATGGATTGACCTCAACAATAATTCAGTTAATACAGCGTAAAATTTTGTGCTATGGCTGCATCTAAATTAGATTCAAAATAAAGTCCTTGACGAACTGTAAGGCTGAAGTAAAGCCTCTGAATATAAGTAGAGGTATAAATAAGCGCAAAATTACTTTAATCTTACTTAAAAAATTAAAAGCTACTGAAACTGCTATTGAAATTGAAGGCCTATCAAATCAAATTAAAACTTATGAAGAAATATTAACTGTCTTTAATAAATATGACACTGAAGATATTGATTTATCTTATTTTGAAAAGGAAGTTTACTCCCAAAGTTAATATCTATTTCTTGTCTATGAAGAATTAAATGTTTTTTTCTTTTGATAATGTTAAGATGGATAATTCAAATGTAAACAATTCTGTTATCTGAACAGTTAGCAGCTGCTTTGTCAAAGTTAACTTTAAGTGAATGTAAACCCCCTCCTTTACAATGTGGTGTTTTTGAAGGAACTGGATCTGATAAGTTTGAATTTACTACCTTTATGAGCCAGTTTCAAAATGTAGTTGACTCTCGTCAAAACTTATCAAATGCTGCTAAATTAGCTTATTTGCATAGCTATTTACAAGGATATTCTTACAAGGTTATAAAACACTTGTCTATAACTGATGAAAATTATCTTATTGCTTTACAACTCTTAAAAGAAGAATTTCTTGATATTCCTTGTGATTGACGAAATTTACAAAAAATTATCTTATCCTTCCTTTGATGAAAATTATTACACTACTAGGATATATATAAACGAAATAAGATCCTTCATATATGAACTGTATAATTATGGGTTTAATTTCTTAGAAAATGACACGCCAGGATGCTCTATTTTGAGTCATATTATTTTGTCCAAATTACCTAATGCATTTAGAAGGGAATTGGTGCATAAAGTTGCCACTAACTACCCAACCTTAAATGATATCTTTGAAAATTATAATGAACTATTGAAAAACATTGAATAAAACTAAAGTAACAAGAAATGAAACTTTTGATAAGGATAAAAGTAAAACTAAAAGCTATGCCAAACCTAAAAATCAAGATCCATCTAAGAATAAGTCAATTAACAAAACTAAACCTAGTACTCTGCAAAATTTTAAAGTTGCTTCAATGCCTAAGCAATGAAAATTCAAACTATTCTAAAATTTATACAAATAAACCTTGCAAATTTTACTCAACTTCTGGTCATTCTATGAATGGATGACAAATATAAGGATTATTCAAGCAGAATAAAACGCTGTCAAGAGATTAACCTGTGTATAAGATGTAGCAGTAATAAACATAATGACCAAAACTGCCCTGCATATTATTTTTTTATTTTATTTGGTTTAGAATCCCAGCTGAGCCGTGAACGGCCAAGCTCTGAAGGGCCAATTTAACCTACAGCCCAAGTTAAGCTAGACTAAAAACTTACGGACTTGGAAGTCCTATTAGGTCCTACCTCAGGGTTGCTGACTCGATGTGGGCTTACCTTAGGCCTCAGTTGCATAAAATTAAGATAAAAACAAAAGGGGCACTATTTATGGTCTTCTTTCTAAACCTTGCAACAACAACACAACCTGCACCTTTGCACGATGCAACAATCCTGTATCTAAACAACCAAACTAAATTGCAAGAGAGAGCTCTATAAAACCACGCCTTGTAAGTGCCGCATTCAACAACCGAGTAGGAAGGACGTGCAGTGCCCCAAACAATTATGTCACAAGAGCCCAAAAATGCTAGCTCTAAATTAAGTAAATTTTTCACTAACCTTACAATTATGAGAGGGATATATATACACCTTAACTTAATATACACAAGCAATGCTGCATCAATCAGCTTAGTCATCATATCGCCTTGGGACAACAATGGCTCTTCCTCTTCTAGATTTTCTAACGCTCCCCACCGAAGAGGCATTGTTGCTATTACCTTCTGCAAATTTAGCCAAGCCTTCTCCATGAGGCTGTAACTCAAATGTTTCATCTTGACTATCCGTGTTTTTGCCGATTTCTAAAGCATAGAGTTTTTGTATAAGTCTCTTTAATTTTCGTCCTGAAGTCTTTACCAGTGCAGACCTAACTAAATTGTCTTTGCCAACAAACAACTCTTCAATTATCCCCAATCATTACCACTTCTCCCACCTTGATACAATTTGCATTGGAGCCCTTTACATTGCCTGATGGGTAATAATTGAGCTCTGGCAAGCATTCTATCTACCACCTCTTCCATAACTGATCTTGTAGTTCTTCAAGGTACTTAAACCTTCTGGTTAACTTTAATGGACACTTTACACTTCTTACTAGCCTTTCCCAAAATCCTCCCCACCATGGTGCTCTCTCAACAATAAACTCCCACTGTACCCCATGGTGTGAAAAGTAGGATTGGAATCCCTCCTTTTTTAGCAAGGACCAAACTTCTTGGAGTTCCTTTGCGAAGTCTACTCCCACTACATCAAATGGGGCAGTATAGACACACCGTTCTCTTGGAAGTGGAGCCACCTTTTCGTAATGAGGCTTTGCACTCCAACGCTTGCAAACCACACTACTTGTCTAATTTTGGGAATCCAAAACTGTTATCTGATCTCTATTATCACTTCTCTAACTCCAGCATGTAACAACTTATGATGAGTATCCAGGATCAAAAGTTCCACAAAGTGCCCCCAGAAAGTAGCAAAATTGGATGTCTTTTCTCCTCTGGAAGCCCAGAAAACTGTAGTCTACCTCCTACTCTTAATAAATCCTGATCCAAAAACACATCCAAACCCTTGAGAGCAGAATGTGTTGGTAGAACCTGTAATGGACGGCTGGTGAGCAATTCCTTCTCTCCACCAAATTTTTCCTTCTGCACATAATTATACAACCCAGTATTGCCTGGCTTGCTGAATCTCCTTACTGTTCAGAATTCCTTCCCTTCTTGTTTCTCCCTTAATGTTGTTTGTAAATCTATATACCCATGCTGTCACTCTTAACAACCTTTTCAGACTGCTAATATCCTCAAGCCTCAATATGGGGTCCTGCTGCATAACTTGACAACTGTTCACAGAGCATTCTCTCATTTCACTCACCCATTCTTCTTGAGCCTGGCATTCTCCTACAGTAGGCTGATTAGAAGGCCAGTTTTCACTTCCAAGTTTTAGCCACTCTGGCTCATTCCACCACAAACTTGACTGTGCAAGATCTTTCACTGAAATTTCTCGTGTTGGTAAATCAGCTGGGTTTTGGGTGCCTGGACAATGCTTCCATTGCTTGGGATCTGTGTGTGCTTGAATTTCCTCCACCCTATTGGCCAGGGCCGGATTAAAACCTTTAGAGGCCCTAAGCACTTAAAAGATTTTGGTGCCCCATATATATGTAATTCAAAATATAAACAAAAATAAACCATAAAATAAAATTTTATTTTTTGAAATGAAACAAAACTTACAGTAAGATGGAAAATAATGTTTATTTTTGTATACTTCCACTTCATTTATATTTGAAAAGTTTTCTCCTACTTTTTTTAATTGCAAAGTCTTTGATCAGATCCTCAAAACTAATGTATTTTTAATATGGCGCTCAAAGATTTGATATAAAAAAATAATAACGCAAAGCGTAAAGTGTGTGATTACAACGAAATATATTTATTCTCTCAAAAGGGTTGTTGTTCACTACAAATTCAAACAATGAAAAAAAATAAATACTATATATGAATATATATAATTCAGTTTTCAACAGCTTATAGGCTATAAGCCGCGATTATAATAGTATAATAAATCCATGGTAAATCCGATAATGGAAAATTTCTGTGGTGCCCCCCTTCCCTTGATGCCCTAAGCACGGGCTTATTTTGCTTAATGGTTAATCCGGCCCTGCTATTGGCAACAAGTGGTTTCCATTTCCTTGCCTGGCTTCTTAACCAGTGCCAAACTATAGTGGAGTCTGTCCAATAATAGCTTGGAATTTCATAGAGGGCCAAAGACTTTTGCAATCTAACTGCAAGCCGACTAGCAATAACTGCACCCATCAATTCCAACATTGGAATAGAAAGCCTTTTCAAAGGTGCTACTCTACTCTTTGCAGCAACCAACCTGCAACTTACTTCCTCTTTGAATGTGCCTCTTATATAAATACAAGTTGCATAGGCTTCCTTACTTGCATCACAAAAGATGTGCAGCTCCAAATTGTCTGGACTATTGTTCAACTCTCCAAAGTACCATCTTGGGATTTCAATGTCTCCAAGATGTGCCAATTCTTTGAACCAATATTTCCACCTTACCACCATATGATCAGGTAGCGCTTGGTCCCAACCAAGTCCAATTTCCCAGAGGCTCTAAAACCAAATTTTTTACTTTATTACAAATGGAGCCAGGAATCCGAGAGGATCAAAGACCTTTGAAGCCAAACTAAGAGATGTACGTTTTGTCCACTTTGTCTCATTCTCAGCCAGCTCTACTAAAGATTTCTCATTGAAGGTAAACAAATCCTCTCCTTGCTGCCAAACAATGCCTAGCACCTTTGTGTCTATTGCCCACAACTCCTTACTACCAGAATCCTTAATACTTTCTGCTGCATCAGGTACTACACAGGACTGACTCATAAACTCTTGTAATTGAGAATGATTGGTCTGCCATTTTCTAAGCTCCATGCCAGCCTCACTCATTATAGCTCTAGCCTCCCTCAATATCTGTTTAGCCATTTCTGTATTATCCACGGAACACAGCAAATCATCAACATAAAAATTTTTCCATATGTGTTCAATCGTGTTAGGATAGACTTCAGAATATTTCTTAAAATGGTACTGCATAGTAGCTGCCAACAGAAATGGACTAGAGCTGAGGCCAAACAACACTGACTTCATTCTATATGCTTGAACCTTAGGTTCATTTTCCAACAAGTCTTTCGTATCCACCCACAGATACCTTACTGCATCTCTGTCCTCTGGTTTTAACTTTATCCGCAAAAAGGCTTGCTTCACATCTGCAGTCAATGCTACTCTACCAAACCTGAATCTCAGTAACAAGGAAAATAAATCTGCATTTAAATTTGGCCCAGCATCCAAACAGTCATTCAAGGACATACCACCTTTGGGATTGGCTGAGCCATCAAAAACTACCCTCAGTTTGGTGGTAGTTTTGTCTCGCTGTACCACTGCATGGTGTGGCAGATAATGTGCCTCCTGGCTCACCAGCTCACTTTGCACCTTTTCAGCATAGCCCTCCTTTACATAGCTTAGGATGGCCTCATTGTATTCAATTAACAACTCATTTTTTCTTAGCCTGTGCAATGAAGTCTCCAACCTCCCATTAGCTAGCTGAAGGTTTATACTGGGTTTGCAAGAATCCTTCCAAGGGAGGCCAACTTCATAGCAACCATCTCTAAACCCAATCCCTTTTTCAAATTGCTCTAAAACATCACTGTTCACTGTACTTGCCTGTTTTTCCTGTTTGTCCTTTATGCCAATGGATTCAAGTTCCCAAAAGGCTTTCAAATGCCTTTCCAAACCATGGCTGTTCTCCTCAATTTTAACAAAAAGAGCTTTAACCTCCATTTCATTGCAATAGCTACCATGTAGCATCCAGCATAGCTTACTTTCAATAGCTACCGGACCTCGAGATGTGTGGACAATATTACCAGTGATGAAGTCCCAGTAATAGTCAGCTCCAATCAAAAGACTAATCTCTTCTGTTCCTTCAAACTTATTATTGCCCAAATTAATTCCTTTAACTTGCAATTCTTGGACACATGCCATATCTAAACAAGTAGTGACTGGAACACAAAGTTCCTCAATCTCTACAGCTTGGACCTTGATAGTGGGACCTTGTGGTAACAACCCCTTAACCAGAACTTCTACCTTCTTAAATTTGGTTCGGTTTTGAACGGAACCCCCAAACCCAGAAATTCTTAAATTTTCCCTCTTAAGTTCTTTAAACTTCAATTTTCTGGAAATTCTGGTCTTAATAAAGCTACACTGGCTACCACTATCAAACAACACTCTTACAGTAGCTTCTCCATCATTCCCAATTAATAAGGCTGCAGTTGTTTGCAATAATCCCCTTTTACTTTTACTCCCTTCCATAGCAGTGGCATGTGCCACTGATGTTTCTACTTCTGGGGTAGGCCTACTAGGAGTGTTTTCACACAATAATGGCTGATGCCTGCCATGACATTTTTTGCACAAAATTTTAAACTTACAAAACCTTGCTCGGTGACCTTTCAAAAAACATTTAAAACATGCTGTGGACTTAGTTACCCTGTCCTTTCTCTCCTCAAAAGGTAAAGCCTCAGCCACCTCACATTTATATGACTTGCGGTTACCTTCGCAAAATATGCATTCCTTGATTCCCTTTAATTTATTCTCAGAGGATGCATGTAGAGCTGACACTGTACCTGGGCTCTTCCTTTTTGTAGAAACTTTGGTGCTATGCCTGCCTTTGTCCCCTTGTTTAACATCCCACTGTGCAAACTCAATTCCCTCTCGTCTTGATAATTATGTGCCTAAAAGACTTAACATCTGCTGAAGGGGGATGTACACATGTTCTGTAGAGTGTCCCCTACTTAATTCAAGCAAAATTGAGCTAGGCAATTTAGACTCTAGTATAGTAACCAACATTATACCATAACTTTCCATTCCTACACCCAAGTTATCCAGGGACCTAGTTCTAACTTCAAATTCATCATATAACTGCCGTAACTCCTTGACACTATTGGGATTATTAACAGGAGGTATAGCTAAAAGTTCACGGAGATGGCTTTTAATTAAGATCTCTGGCTTACCAAACCGTTTCTTTAATATATCCCAAGCCACATAATAATTAGCCTCTGTTAATGCTAATCCTGCTATTGTCTTTGCTGCCTCCCCTTCCAAGAGGGACTGCAAATAATTAAACTTCTCCACCGCATTTAACACTTGACTAGAATGAAAACTGTCTGCCCATCCTTGCCATTCCTGAATACTCCCAGAAAATGTTTTGAGTACAAGCCTCGGTAATTGAACTGCAGATCCGTTAACCTTAACTTCACAAACACCATTTGTTGAGTGTTGTATTTCATTATTAGACCTGGTCTCTAACTGTACTGAGCTGCTAAACTCTTTTGCTCTGTGACTGTTAGAAAATCTAGAAGAGGAAGAACCATTGTTGTCCCAAGGCGATATGATGACTAAGCTGATTGATGCAGCATTGCTTGTATATATTAAGTTAAGGTGTATATATATCCATCTCATAATTGTAAGGTTAGTGAAAAATTCACTTAATTTAGAGCTAGCATTTTTGGGCTCTTGTGGCATCACTGTTTGGGACGCTGGTGGCATCATTTTGGGGCGCTGCGCGTCTTTTCTACTCGTTTGTGGGATGTCGTACGTACAGGGTGTGGTCTGTTAGAGAGCTCTCTTGCAATTCAGTTTGGTTATTTAGATACAAGATTGTTGCATCGTGCAATAGTCCAGGTTGCGTTGTTGTTGCAAGGCTGAGAAAGAAGACCATAAATAGTACCCTTTTGTTTATATTAAATTCATGTAACAAAGGTCTAAGGTAGGCCCGCATCGAGTCAGCAACCCTGAGGTAGGACCTAATAGGATCTCAAATCCGTAAGTTTTAATGTTAGCTTAACTTGGGCTGTAGGTAGCACTGGCCCTTTAGAATTTGGCCGTTCACGGCTCAGCTGGGATTTTGAACCCAACAAATAAATAAAATAACATGGTCCTTCAGAACCGGATTCTACCCCAAGACTGAGTCAGTGACTATTTTTCCGCAAAGTTCTGATTGTGCAAATTGTAGCCCAAGTTAGGCCTAGACGGGTTGAGTATTATTGAATTAAGGTCCCTGGGTAGAAAGTTTGGTTGCCCAATTGCGAAACTTGGCCAGTCGTCTGTCGTTGTTTTTGGCCTACATTTTACCGGTTCGGTTAATTTTGGGTTATTATTGAATTAAGGTCCCAGGGTAGAAAGTTTGGTCGCCCAATTGCGAAACTTGGCCAGTCGTCTGTCGTCGTTTTTGGCCTACATTTTACCGGTTTGGTTAATTTTGGGTTATTATTGAATTAAGGTCCCAGGGTAGAAAGTTTGGTCGCCCAATTACGAAACTTGGCCAGTCGTCTGTCGTTGTTTTTGGCCTACATTTTACCGGTTTGGTTAATTTTGGGTTATTATTGAATTAAGGTCCCAGGGTAGAAAGTTTGGTTGCCCAATTGCGAAACTTGGCCAGTCGTCTGTCGTTGTTTTTGGCCTACATTTTACCGGTTTGGTTAATTTTGGGGTATTATTGAATTAAGGTCCGGGGTGGAAAATTTGGTATTCCATACTGGTATTTGGTTAGTACCCCACCCAGCAATTCAGTTTATTTGAAAGTAAAATTTGCGTTTGATCAGTTTGGTTAAGTATTTCTGCCAATTCAGCTCATTTGGCATTGAGCCCAATTGTTGTTTGCATTGAAGATGAGTGCATCTGAATTGAACAAATTTATAAAAAGGAGAAGCGCCTACAAAGGTCTAATTACAAAGGTCATTGCGACTATAGATTCTGCCATAGAGCAAGAGGATTTACGCATAGTGACTGCGCAGCTTTCCTTATTAGAAACTAAAAAGGTTGCTCTAAGTGAGGTAAATGTTAAAATTGAGGCTCTTATAGAAGAGGATGAAATAGAAAATAACATAATTTACTTTGAAGAGATTATTGATGATATAATTAAAGTAGGCCTCCGAGCAAAAGAGTTTAGCAGCTCAGTACAGTTAGAGACCAGGTCTAATAATGAAACACAACACTCAACAAATGATGTTTGTGAAGTTAAGGTTAACAGATCTGTAGTTCAATTACCGAGGCTTGTACTCAAACCATTTTCTGGAGTATTCAGGAATGGCAAGGATGGGCAGACAGTTTTCAATCAGCAGTTCATTCTAGTCAAGTGTTAAGTGCCGTGGAGAAGTTTAATTATTTGCAGTCCCTCTTCGAAGGGGAGGCAGCAAAGACTATAGCGGGATTAGCATTAACAGAGGCTAATTATAATGTGGCTTGGGATGTATTAAAGAAACGGTTTGGTAAGCCAGAGATCTTAATTAAAAGCCACCTCCGTGCACTTTTAGCTATACCTCCTGTTAATAATCCTTATAGTGTCAAGGAGTTACGGCAGTTATATGATGAATTTGAAATTAGAACTAGGTCCCTGGATAACTTGGGTGTAGGAATGGAAAGGTATGGTATAATGTTGGTTCCTACACTGGAGTCTAAATTGCCTAGCTCAATTTTGCTTGAATTAAGTAGGGGACACTCTACAGAACATGTGTACATCCCCCTTCAGCAGATGTTAAGTCTTTTAGGCACAGAATTAGCAAGACGAGAGGGAATTGAGTTTGCACAGTGGGATGGTAAACAAGGGGACAAAGGCAGGCACAGCACCAAAGTTTCCACAAAAAGGAATAACCCAGGTACAGTGTCAGCTCTACATGCATCCTCTGAGAATAAATTAAAGGGAATCAAGGAATGCATATTTTGCGAAGGCAACCACAAGTCATATAAATGTGAGGTGGCTGAGGCATTACCCTTTGAGGAGAGAAAGGACAGTGTACCTAAGTCCACAGCATGTTTTAAATGTTTTTTGAAAGGTCACAGAGCAAGGTTTTGTAAGTTTAAAATTTTGTGCAAAAAATGTCATGGTAGGCATCAGCCATTATTGTGTGAACACACTCCTAGTAGGCCTACCCCAGAAGTAGAGACATCAGTGGCACATGCCACTGCTATGCAAGGGAGTAAAAGTAAAGGGGGATTATTGCAAACAACTGCAGCCTTATTAATTGGGAATGAGGGAGAAGCTACTGTAAGAGTGTTGTTTGATAGTGGTAGCCAGTGTAGTTTTATTAAGACCAGAATTTCCAGAAAATTGAAGTTTAAAGAACTTAAGAGGGAAAATTTAAGAATTTCTGGGTTTGGGGTTCCGTTCAAAACCGAACCAAATTTAAGAAGGTAGAAGTTCTGGTTAAAGGGTTGTTACCGCAAAGTCCCATTATCAAGGTCCAAGCTGTAGAGATTGAGGAACTTTGTGCTCCAGTCACTACTTGTTTAGATATGGCATGTGTCCAAGAATTGCAAGTTAAAGGAATTAATTTGGGCAATAATAAGTTTGAAGGAACAGAAGATATTAGTCTTTTGATTGGAGCTGACTATTATTGGGACTTCATCACTGGTAATATTGTCCGCACATCTCGAGGCCCGGTAGCTATTGAAAGTAAGCTAGGCTGGATGCTACATGGTAGTTATTGCAATGAAATGGAAGTTAAGGCTCTTTTTGTTAAGATTGAGGAGAAAAGCCATGGTCTGGAAAGGCATTTGAAAGCGTTTTGGGAACTTGAATCTATTGGCATAAAGGACAAACAGGCAAGTACAGTGAACAATGATGTTTTAGAGCAACTTGAAAAAGGGATTGGGTTTAGAGATGGTTGCTATGAAGTTGGCCTACCATGGAAGGATTCTTGCAAACCCGGTTCAAACATTCAGCTAGCTAATCGGAGGTTGGAGACTTCATTGTACAGGCTAAGAAAAAATGAGGAGTTGTTAATTGAATACGATGAGGCCATCCTAAGTTATGTAAGGGAGGGCTATGCTGAAAGGGTGCAAGGTGAGCTGGTGAGCCAGGAGGCACATTATCTGCCACACCATGCAGTGGTACGGCGAGACAAAACTACCACCAAACTGAGGGTAGTTTTTGATGGCTCAGCCAAGGACAAAGGTGGTGTGTCCTTGAATGACTGTTTGGATGCTGGGCCAAATTTAAATGCAGATTTATTTTCCTTGTTACTGAGATTCAGGTTTGGTAGAGTAGCATTGACTGCAGATGTGAAGCAAGCCTTTTTGCGGATGAAGTTAAAACCAGAGGACAGAGATGCAGTAAGGTATCTGTGGGTGGATACGAAAGACTTGTTGGAAAATGAACCTAAGGTTCAAGCATATAGAATGAAGTCAGTGTTGTTTGGCCTCAGCTCTAGTCCATTTCTGTTGGCAGCTACTATGCAGTACCATTTTAAGAAATATTCTGAAGTCTATCCTAACGCTATTGAACACATAAGGAAAAATTATGTTGATGATTTGCTGTGTTCCGTGGATAATACAGAAATGGCTAAACAGATATTCATGGAGGCTAGAGCTATAATGAGGGAGGCTGGCATGGAGCTTAGAAAATGGCAGACCAATCATTCGCAATTACAAGAGTTTATGAGTCATTCCTGTGTAGTACCTGATGCAGCAGAAAGTATTGAGGATTCTGGTATTAAGGAGTTGTGGGCAATAGACGCAAAGGTGCTAGGCATTGTTTGGCAGCAAGATGATGATTTGTTTACCTTCAATGGGAAATCTTTAGTAGGGCTGGCTGAGAATGAGACAAGGTGGACAAAACGTACAGCTCTTAGTTTGGCTTCAAAGGTCTTTGATCCTCTTGGATTCCTGGCTCCATTTGTGATAAAGTCAAAAATTTGGTTTCAGAGCCTCTGGGAAATTGGACTTGGTTGGGACCAAGAGTTATCTGATCATATGGTGGTAAGGTGGAAATATTGGTTCAAAGAATTGGCACATCTTGGAGACATTGAAATCCCAAGATGGTACTTTGGAGAGTTGAACAATAGTCCAGACAATTTGGAGCTGCACATCTTTTGTGATGCAAGTGAGGAAGCTTATGCAACTTGTATTTATATAAGAGGCGCATTGCAAGAGGAAGTAAGTTGCAGGTTGGTTGCTGCAAAGAGCAGAGTAGCACCTTTGAAAAGGCTTTCTGTTCCAAGGTTGGAATTGATGGGTGCCGTTATTGCTAGTCGGCTTGCAGTTACAGTGCAAAAGTCTTTGGCCCTCTATGAAATTCCAAGCTATTATTGGACAGACTCCACTATAGTTTGGCACTGGTTAAGAAGTCAGGCAAGGAAATGGAAACCATTTGTTGCCAATAGGGTGGAGGAAATTCAAGCGCACACAGATCCCAAGCAATGGAAGCATTGTCCAGGCATCCAAAACCCCGCTGATTTACCAACACGAGGAATTTCAGTGAAAGATCTTTCACAGTCAAGTTTGTGGTGGAATGGGCCAGAGTGGCTAAAACTTGGAAGTGAAAACTGGCCTTCTAATCAGCCTATTGTAGGAGAATGCCAGGCTGAAGAAGCATGGGTGAGTGAGGTGAGAAAATGCGCTGTGAACAGTTGTCAAGTTATGCAGCAGGACCCCATATTGAGGCTTGAGGACATTAGCAGTCTGAAAAGATTGTTAAGAGTGACAGCATGGGTATATAGATTTACCAACAACATTAAGGGAGAAACAGGAAGGGAAGGAATTCTGAGCAGTAATGAGATTCAGCAAGCCAGAAAATACTGGGTGGTATATGTGCAGAAGGAAAAATTTGGTGAAGAGAGGGAATTGCTCACCAGCCATCCATTACAGGTTCTACTAACACATTCTGCTCTCAAGGGTTTGGATGTGTTTTTAGATCAGGATTTATTGAGAGTAGGAGGTAGACTACAGTTTTCTGGGCTTCCAGAGGAGAAAAGACATCCAATCTTGCTACCTTCTGGGGGGCACTTTGTGGACCTTTTGATCCTGGATACTCATCATAAGCTGTTACATGCTGGAGTTAGAGAAGTGATAATAGAGATCAGACAACAGTTTTGGATTCCCAAAATTAGACAAGTAATAAAAAAGGTCTTGCATAAATGTGTGGTTTGCAAGCGTTGGAGTGCAAAGCCTTATTATGAAAAGGTGGCTCCACTTCCAAGAGAACGGTGTGTCTATACTGCCCCATTTGATGTAGTGGGAGTAGACTTTGCAGGTCCAGTCTATGTGTATGAGCAAGGGGAGTCTAACAAAGGTTATATATGTCTTTTCACATGTTCTACCACCAGAGCAATACATTTGGAGTTGGTAAGCAATTTAAGTAGTGATGTATTTCTTCTGGCCTTTAAAAGGTTTGTGAACAGAAGGGGTTTCCCAAATAAAATCATATCGGATAATGCAAAAACCTTCAAAAAGGCTGCAAAGGAACTCCAAGAAGTTTGGTCCTTGCTAAAAGAGGAAGGATTCCAATCCTACCTTTCACACCAAGGACTACAGTGGGAGTTTATTGTTGAGAGAGCACCATGGTGGGGTGGATTTTGGGAAAGGCTAGTGAGAAGTGTAAAGTGTCCATTAAAGAAACTTTTAGCTAATGCTCATTTGAGCAAAGAAGAATTCTCTACTGTTTTATGTGAAGTATAAGCAATGGTGAACAGTAGGCCTATCACTTTTGTTTACAACAGTATGCAGGATGCAGAGCCATTGACACCAAATCATTTTCTTTGTGGTAAACGATTAACATCAAAACCCAGTGTGCCAGAAGACTTGCAGCCTATCCAGAGCACTCAAGGAGAGTTAACCAGACGGTTCAGGTACCTTGAAGAGCTACAAGATCAGTTATGGAAGAGGTGGCAGATGGAATACTTGCCAGAACTCAATTATTACCCATCAGGCAAGGTAAAGGGCTCCAATGCAAATTGTATCAAGGTGGGAGAAGTGGTAATGATTGGGGATGAAAGACCAAGGCAATGCTGGAAGCTTGGCATAATTGAAGAGTTGTTTGTTGGCAAAGACAATTTAGTTAGGTCTGCACTGGTAAAGACTTCAGGAGGAAAGTTAAAGAGACCTATACAAAAACTCTATGCTTTAGAAATCAGCAAAAACACAGATAGTCAAGATGAAATATTTGAGTTACAGCCTCATGGAGAAGGCTTGGCTAACCTTGCAGAAGGTAACGACAACAATGCCTCTTCGGTGGGGAGTGTTAGAAAATCTAGAAGAGGAAGAACCATTGTTGTCCCAAGGCGATATGATGACTAAGCTGATTGATGCAGCATTGCTTGTATATATTAAATTAAGGTGTATATATATCCATCTCATAATTGTAAGGTTAGTGAAAAATTCACTTAATTTAGAGCTAGCATTTTTGGGCTCTTGTGGCATCACTGTTGGGACGCTGGTGGCATCATTTTGGGGCGCTACGCGTCTTTTCTACTCGTTTGTGGGATGTCGTACGTACAGGGTGTGGTCTGTTAGAGAGCTCTCTTGCAATTCAGTTTGGTTGTTTAGATACAAGATTGTTGCATCGTGCAATAGTCCAGGTTGCGTTGTTGTTGCAAGGTTGAGAAAGAAGACCATAAATAGTACCCCTTTTGTTTATATTAAATTCATGTAACAAAGGTCTAAGGTAGGCCCGCATCGAGTCAGCAACCCTGAGGTAGGACCTAATAGGATCTCAAATCCGTAAGTTTTAATTTTAGCTTAACTTGGGCTGTAGGTAGCACTGGCCCTTTAGAATTTGGCCGTTCACGGCTCAGCTGGGATTTTGAACCCAACAAATAAATAAAATAACAGTGACATACTTTAATAATATCATCAATAATCTCTTCAAAGTAAATTATGTTATTTTCTATTTCATCCTCTTCTATAAGAGCTTCAATTTTAACATTTACTTCACTTAGAGCAACCTTTTTAGTTTCTAATATGGAAAGCTGCGCAGTCACTAAGTTTAAACCCTCTTGCTCTATGGCAGAATCTATAGTGGCAATGACCTTTGTAATTAGACCTTTGTAGGCACTTCTCCTTTTTTTAAACTTGTTCAATTCAGATGCACTCATCTTCAATGCAAACAACAATTGGGCTCAATGCCAAATAAGCTAAATTGGCAAAAATACTTAACCAAACTGATCAAACGCAAATTTTGCTTTTTTCAAATAAACTGAATTGTTGGGTGGGGTACTGACCAACCACCAGTATGGAATACCAAATTTTCCACCCAAGTAACTGGCGCACCGAAGTCTGCAACCTTCGCCTACGAATAATAACCAAAATTAACCAAACCGGTAAAATGTAGGCCAAAACAACGTCAGACAAGTGGCCAAGTTTCGCAATTGAGCGACCAAACTTTCTACCCTGGGACCTTAACTCAATTATGCTCAACCCGTCTAGGCCTAACTTGGGCTACAATTTTCACAATCAGAACTTGCCGAAAAATAGTCACTGACTCAGCCTTGGGCTCGAATCCGGTTCTGAAGGACCATGTTATTTATTTATTTATTGGGTTCAAAATCCCAGCTGAGCCGTGAACGGCCAAGCTCTGAAAGGCAAGTTCAACCTACAGCCCAAGTTACGCTAAAATTAAAAACTTACGGACTTGGAGGTCCTATTAGGTCCTACCTCAGGGTTGCTGACTCGATGTGGGCCTACCTTAGGCCTCAGTTGTATGAATTTAAGATAAAAACAAAAGGGGCACTATTTTGGTCTTCTTTCTAAACCTTGCAACAACAACACAACCTGTACTATTGCACGATGCAACAATCTTGTATCTAAACAACCAACCTGAATTGCAAGAGAGCTCTCTATAAGACCACACCCTGTAAGTACGGCATTCCACAAACGAGTAGAAAAGACGCGCAGCGCCCCAAAATGATGCCACAAGAGTGCCCAAACAATGATGCCACAAGAGCCCAAAAATGCTAGCTCTAAATTAAGTGAATTTTTCACTAACCTTACAATTATGAGATGGATATATATACACCTTAACTTAATATATACAAGCAATGCTGCATCACTCAGCTTAGTCATCATATCGCCTTGGGACAACAATGGTTCTTCCTCTTCTAGATTTTCTAACAAATAGCTAATGCAGCAGCCAATAGTTCCAATTGAGGTATTGTTCGGGTAGGTTTGAGAGGTACAACTTTCCCTTTTGCATAAATTAGATGACTTTCTGTAGGACTTACAAGGTATGCACAGCACCCATAAGCCTGTGTGCTTGCATCAGCAAACACATGAAGTGTCTGGGGCTTATCCCTAAACCCACAGCACCTTTGTATTTTAATGTTCTGCACTTTTGTTAAATCAGCAGATAACTTCTTCCAAGATTTTTGATCTTCAGTTGTTATTGGATCATCCCACCCAACATTTGTCCTCCAAACTTCTTGGAGGAGAATCTTTGATTTTATTGTTGAAGGCAGGAATAGACCTATGGGGTCAAAAATTTTTGAAGCCTCTGATAATATTTGTCTTTTAGTGTTTGCTTCCTCATCAAGTTTAAAACCTTTCGTACAGATTGAATCATGACTGTTAGAAGTTGCATCCAAATACCAGTTCATACCTAAAGTTTTAACTCTGTCTGATGGCTCAGTAAGACCATTATTATCCTTTAAATTTTTTTTTGTTTAAATCCTCATCATTTGAAATCCACTCTTTAAGTTCAAAGTTACCTTGTTGCATAATGTTTTGAGAGTGTTCATAGACCTCAAATAATTCAGATTTTGTTGTTGTTGAGCCTATTAGATTGTCTACGTAAAAATGTTCCTTGAGGAAGTTCAGTGTTAAAGAGTTATTAAACTGGTTCAAATGATGTCTAATTGTCAATGCTAATAGGCTAGGTGAGCAATTGGCTCCAAACAACACAACATTGAATCAAATGGATCCCTGAACCATAAGAACCTAAGTTGGTTCTTGTCATATTCATTTTTAAGATTTATTCTCAAAAATGCCTTTGAAATGTCACTTTGTAAGGCATATTTATCTAACCTGAACCTGAGTAAGATCTTCACAAGGTCAGAAATGAGATTAGGACCCTCAATCAGGCAATCATTCAAACTGTGTTTATCACTGTCTTTGAGGCTACAGTTATATACTATGAGTTTTGTTGTTGGGACATCTTGTTGATAAACCCCCCTGTGGGTTAAATAATGACAACCATCTTTTTTAAAAGGGTTATTTGTTACTTCTTCAATGAAACCTTTCTGTAGCTGTTCTTTGAAGACATCACTGTACATTTGAATTCTATTATCTTGTTTGAGCTTTTTCATTACTTTATATAAATGTCCTTTAGCTACTTTGAGATTATCTCTTAAAGTTGGACAATTTATTTTCCAAGGTAACTCAACAAAATAACTATTGTCTTTGCACTGAATGGTGTCTTCAAATCTTTCTACCATTAACTGATCTTCTGAAGTTTGATTTGTGCCATGTATACCCACAGATTTTAGCAACCCTAAAGTTTGAATTGCCTCATCCAGAGTTTCATTTGATAGTGATGAATTAATATTCTCAGCTGTTATAATATTATTCAAGGTGTTGCTATTCTTACAGGTGTTATGTAGGACTGAGTTGAGGCACATAGTATTTGTTAGTCATGAACTATTTTGATTTAGGTCTAGGTTGTATCTGGATAGGTCACCCAACGGGGCTATCCCTGATGGAGTCTGATAAGCTATACCATTACCTATCTTAACTATGCCCGTATGAATAAGATGAATATAATCTGCCCCCATTAACATTTCAATGTTAGCTACTGTGTTGTTTGTGATATGTCTATCAGCTATATTGTACTGTTTTTCCAAATGATTGATGGTTTGTTCTAGTTTGGGTATAACCAGTTTGTTTTGTCCTACTTTTGAGACTGCTTTAATTTTTTCTAATTCATTTTCTACATGTCGTTCCAGGTCAATTGTCTTATAGCTATTTTTGTTTGAGTTATCCTTAACAAAGGATGTGATATTGAGTTCTTGTTCATTCGGGTTTGGTGTCAAACCCAATTTATTAACTAAATTCTGCGAAACAAATGTTTGTTGAGAACAAGAGTCTATAAGACATCTCACTGGAGTGGTGCTACCCTCACCATTCACCGAGTCCAAAGTAATAGTTGGTAAAAGAACCTCAGTGTTTCTTGTTACGTTGTTTGAACAAACAGAATGTCCCATGAAAGTGGCATTTTCTTGATTACCTTTGTTTGGAGGAGGTATCTTTTGAGTTTGAGTATTGTTGTTTGGACACTTTGGTGAATCACACATTGATGAGACGTGTCGTAAACTTTTACAAAACTTACAATTGAATCTTAACCTAGATTTACAGTCTTTCTTATAATGTCCCTGGCCAGTATACTTTTTACATAGGTTCAACTGTTCACATCTTCTAGCTCTTGAGTTAAAGTCTGAATATTTGTCACACCCAGTACTACTGTGTTCATCACTTGCGCAAAATTTGCAATGTGGTGTGTAAGTTGAGGCAGCAGTTACATTAAAGTTCTGTAATGTAGGTGTTCGTGTATTACAGTTGGTCATATTTGATTCTACAGTATCAAGTTTTGTCTGTTTGGCTGTAGCTAATTGGTCTCTGGCGACAGTCTTTGGTTTATCCATAGTCTGGGTCTTATTTTGGGTTCTAGGAAATTTCGCCGCAAACATTTTCGCCGTAGGAAAATTCGCCGTAAACATTTTCGCCGTAAACATTTTCGCCGTAAGACAAATTCGCCGTAAGGACATTTCGCCGTAAATTTTTTTTAAAATAATCAATGGATGATAAAGGGTATTATATAAGCATTAAAAAGGCGTCTTTATTCAATGGTAAAAGTCAGTGATAAAACTTCTTAAAAATAAACTCTCTTCCTTCATCAAATTGGTTATGAGTTTCTAGATACTTGGATGCATGTTAGTAATAGAGCTTTGTATTGCATTGTGGAAGCCTTCTATACTGTTGTTCGTTCTCGGCATATTATTATGAGTTCTTTCGACAACATTCCACAATTCTATAGGAAATGTTGGCTCCATTCTTCGCCTTCGCGCTCCTCGGCCTCGTTCTCCTCCTATATAGTGAGTTTCAACGCAAGATAAGGAATTTATTTAAGAAATTTATTTAACCAAACTATCACGACTTAACCTAACCAATCGTCAATGCCGTACAGTATAAGAATGTTGGCTCCATTCTTCGCCTTCGCGCGCCTCGGCCTCGTTCTCCTCCTATATAGTGAGTTTCAAAGCAAGATAAGGAATTTATTTAAGAAATTTATTTAACCAAACTATCACGACTTAACCTAACCAATCGTCAATGCCGTACAGTATAAAGAATGTTGGCTCCATTCTTCGCCTTCGCGCGCCTCGGCCTCGTTCTCCTCCTATATAGTGAGTTTCAAAGCAAGATAAGGAATTTATATAAGAAATTTATTTAACCAAACTATCACGACTTAACCTAACCAATCGTCAATGCCGTACAGTATAAAGAATGTTGGCTCCTTCTTCGCCTTCGCGCGCCTCGGCCTCGTTCTCCTCCTATATAGTGAGTTTCAAAGCAAGATAAGGAATTTATTTAAGAAATTTATTTAACCAAACTATCACGACTTAACCTAACCAATCGTCAATGCCGTACAGTATAAAGAATGTTGGCTCCATTCTTCGCCTTCGCGCGCCTCGGCCTCGTTCTCCTCCTATATAGTGAGTTTCAAAGCAAGATAAGGAATTTATTTAAGAAATTTATTTAACCAAACTATCACGACTTAACCTAACCAATCGTCAATGCCGTACAGTATAAAGAATCTTAATTGTGGTAGACTGCTCGAAGCTAGGTAGACCGCACACTTAACCAGCACCGGCTATTATAAGGGTTCAGTTAAACTTTTTTTTTAATTTTAATTTTATTTTATTTACGGCGAAATATCCTTACGGCGAATTTGTCTTACGGCGAAAATGTTTACGGCGAATTTTCCTACGGCGAAAATGTTTACGGCGAATTTTCCGGTCACGCTTATTTTGTGTTGCAATATTTCTCAATTTACATACTCTAAATCTTCCTTGCCTGGTTGTGTAATATTGTTAAAAGTGTTCATGGCCTTTGTAACAGCACCCAACTTTCCCCTCTTTTTCTTTTTTAATTGTTTCAATTCCTCACTGTCCATGTTTAAGTCAAAATTGTTTAACTGGAGATCGTAATGAAATATAGGACAAGAAGAAATTACCAGAGACAAGAGATCAAATAAATTGAGTAATTAGATAAAATAGTCAAGTTTTAAATTTAGTTAAATCCCCCCAAGTATTTATGTGTCACTCAGGTCTAAGCTTATAAGAGAATGGGACTCCTTAAATGTAAATGTCTCCTAGTTAGGCCCTAGGTTGTAGACCTAATTAGGCAAGTTTGTTACTTTAGGCTTGATTAGGTTAGGTTTAGGCTAGACCATTTAGCCTAATTCTACAATTTTTGTTAAGTTAAGCCTAAAGTATGTAAATTCCCCACACACGGGCCACCAATGTGAAAAATGCTCTGTATGAATTGGTCCCCAATTAACCCACCCCTAATATCTCCAATCTAACTATAGAGTAGATTAAGTCTAGCCTTGTAGGGGTTAGCCTAGAGATTCCGGAAATGGTCCAGAGCGGGTAGATAAATTGAGGTCCACAGTAGGATTCCTCACCAAATTAGGTTAGGGCAATCTACCTTCACCTTTGTTAAGCTATGAGTTGATGCTAGGTCTTAGACCACAATGTAGGTCTAATTTGTCTGACCCAGCTTAATTTACGGCTTTTACTTCTAACTGGGTTAAAAACACAATTAGTCACTTACTGCTAGTTTATTAGAGAGTCCCTTTTCCCCTTTGTTTAATTGTTGAGAGCGTACTTGCTGGTGGGGATCTTTTTTCCGTTGTTTGTTCTTCTCCCTTCTCTCGTTCCGTCCTCTCGCCCCGTTCCTCGTTTTCGTTCTCCTTTGTTCTCCTTTTCGCGGGGCTTTTTCCACCAGCGTCCTCTTGGTTTTTTCAGTTGGTTGATCGGTAATGTATATCTATTACTGAGCACGCTCTTGTCACACAGTATATAAATACTAGTGTGGAGAATAACTCTGGTGAGCGACCAATTGGTTTCATCCACCCAGTTATTGACATAAAAGGAATTTAATAATTGTTAGATTAACTACCTACCTACTCAGTGAACCATTTTCGTTACCTCCCAACTACCCACACATCAGTTTTCCATAAGAGGCTTATGGTCAGTAATTAGTTTAAATTCATGACCCTATAGATAGAAATGAAATTTTTTTTACTGCAAATACTAAGGCTAATGCTTCACGTTCCACTTGTGCATATCGTCTTTCAGTCTCAGTTAGTGTTCTAGAAGCAAAACAGATAGGCCTATCTACACCATCAATGTGGTGAGATAACACTGCCTCAATTCCATAAGAACTGCTGTCTGCTGGAACTACGAGAGGAAGTTTAGGATCATAATGCACTAGGAGAGTGGACTTTAGTAGTACGTCCTTGGAAGCCTCAAATGCTTCCTTTTGAGTTTTCTCCTATCTCCACTGTTCCCCAGATCGTAATAGCTTATTTAGGGGTTCAAGGAAAGTCGATGCATTAGGCAAAAATTTCCTATAAAAGTTTAGACCTAAATAAGCTTGTAACTGTGTGATGTTTTGTGGAGGTGGTGCATTTTTTATTGCTTCTAGTTTATCCACCGTTGGATGAATGCCTGAGGCATCTATGCGGAACCCTAACTATGAAACCTCGTTAGTGACCCATGAACACTTTTCTCTCTTTAGCTTAAGTCCGGCATCCCGGAGTCTTTTTAGAACCGTGGTTAATCTAGTTAGGTGTTCTTTTTTAGACGAACCTGAAATGAAGACATCATCTAGAAAGCAAAGTACCCCTGGAATGTGATCTAGAACTTGGTCCATTGTCCTCTGAAAAATACCCGGAGCCGATGCTATTCCATAGCATAGCCTATTGTACTTATATAGGCCTCGGTGCGTATTTATGATAGTTAGTTCTTTAGAGTTTTCATCTAAACTTAGTTGAGCATAGGCTTGGGATATATCAAGTTTTGTGAAATATTTACCCCCCCAGCAAGAGAGCTAAATAATTCATCAGGCTTGGGTATAGGATAGCAATCTAGAAGGACGGCTCTATTTGCTGTTAAACGGTAATCCCCACATAACCACACGGACTTGTCCAGTTTTAGTACAGGAACTACTGGGGCAGCCCACTTAGCGTGTGTGACTGGTACGATAATTTTATCTTTTAGCAGCCTGTCAATTTCTAAATCTACCTTCTCCCGCAGTGCATGCGCAATTGAACGAGCCTTACAAAATTTCGGAGTTACATTAGGATCTACTTCTATGCAGACCTGATGGCCTTTTAGGTTGCCTACTTCAGGCCCAAAAACAGAAGAAACCTCCCTTAACAATGAGTCTATGTCAGACGGATATGAGAGTGTAT